>BCLF01000027.1:1892729-1911943 GCA_001602275.1 Zoysia japonica | reverse complement strand
AATTATAAGGGCTAGTTAGATATATGACATTACAATTTTTTAAGTTTAGAAATATGTCACTGCCGTGTCACTTACATATGAGACAGAATGGCATATTTTAAATTTTGAAGAATTGTAATGGCATTCACCAAATTAATCATAATTAATAATTATATATTTTACATAACTATATTACATAATTGTAATTATGTAATATAATTATAATTATATAATATAACTATAATTATATTATAATTATAATTATTATTATATTATATATACATACATTATCTTACAATTTAAAAATCTTACAGCTGCTTTAAACCAAAAGGCTTTTAACTTTCTCAAAGTTCATATTATATAGCTGTTTTTTTACAGCTTATAACAACTTTTTTATAGCTCTCAGCTCAATCAAAACAACCTTGACATTACAGGAACGTGAATGAAAATACTATATGAAACAGGGAGAAAGCAATAAGCCTATAATGCAGCAGCAAGCGACTCTCGTGCGTAGTTTCTTTTAGCAACACTGTTCCATTTTATTCAAACAGTAGAGGTAAATTTTTTATTACAACTAATTTTAAAAATTGATACTACTACTATTGTTTTTTAATATCAAATTTGACGACTTCACGTGCATGTGCCGACTGGTCTGTGCCGAACCCACTCTACACGCACCCCCAGGCGTGCTCGTCGCTGGATGATTCAAATCTTACGCGGCACGGGTCCATACATAATCCAGTGCCGGAAAGCACCGTGCGATATTTGGTCAGTGGATCATGAGAGAGAAGAATGCCGTTTTAGTAATTGCACGGCAGAACATTCAAGTGGTTTCGTCAGCTACATCTTCGGCCCCGATAGTTCAATAACCAAGTTTGCCTCTGCCCTCCGATTTGAAATGGTCCATTTTACTCTTCCAAACAATCCACTTTATCTGTTTAACCTTTTAAACATAATTTTGACTTAATTTACTCCCTCAAAGTATTAAAATTGGTGCATTCTACCTCTTTATGCAATTAATTATCTTTTTTTTCTCATTGTATAATTTGAATTTGAAGCTCAAATTTTGTGTGATGGCAGAAAATATTATTCCTTATGTTAGAAAAATCAGATTATAATTTTTCAAAATAATATTCATTATTTAATAACATCTAATAGTATATTAACAACTTGTATATTAAAAACACATAAAATAGTGTCACAAAAAATTATTATATATTTTCTTAAAATTGAGTGTATTATCTTTTACCTTTGTACAAAATTTGAGCGTCAAATTCAAATTCTACAAAGAGAAAAAAAAGAAATTTCACAAGGTAGTATATTGTACCAATTTGAATAATTTGAGAGAGTAAATTAAGCCATAATTTTGTTTAAACGGTTAAACAGACAAAGTGGATTGTTTAGAAGAGTAAAATAAACTTTTTTCATTTGAAATTAACTTATAACGATTACGGTTAGTAGTTGCAGCTGGGAAGGATCCTTCGGACTGTTGAAAAGCCACTTAAATTTGTCCTTAGTAACCGTATCCAGCGCTTGACTCGTGAAGATCGACCCACTTATAAAGATGAACTACTTTTCGTTCACGGGTTTGTGAGAGCACACATAGCTGCAGAAAATTAAGTAGTACTTTTTCTGTTTCAAAATATAAACATTTTGAGTTTAGTCAAAGTCAAATTTATTTAACTTTGACTAATTATATCTAAAATATTAAATAATTTTAATATAAAGAGTTGCAGATGATATAATAATGTTTCATGATGAATCTAGTGCTAACATAATTTATATAGAATAAAATACTATTAATCATTCGCTATTAATTATCAAAGTTAAAAAAATTTAATTTAGACTAATCTTAAAAATACTTGTATTTTGAGATTGAGACGGAGGTAGTATGAATCTTCTGGTCCCTGGTTAGCACCACGTTCTGTATGAATGCATGTTATAGTGGCCAAAATTCAATGGTCCTTTTTCCTTCCACTCTCAACAATTCAGGGTAATGCCAAAATGCCCTAAAAGTCTATGACGCATCAGTTGCAAGAGACGATAACGCTTGGCATGCGCTATCTGAATCGATCTCAAAAGACGCGTTGGACTGTTCCAATCAGGCAGACCACAGGAACATTTAACCTAAAAAGATCATGGCCGGTGACTAGGTTCATAGTAGGTTGCTCCGTCATCGCCCAGTCGGTGATTCGATCTTCAACCTGTGGGTTTATTGGATCAAGTGGTTAGAGTCTTAGTGATGGAAATAACCTTTCGGAAGCGGCGCCTTTTAGTTGAGTGGTTAGAGATGAAACTTTGGTCATTGTTCTTGATTACTACTGGTAATCTCATATGGCTCTCTGCTCCAGCGCCCAAGCAATCAAGCCCAAACTACGTTTGGTCATGGCCCGGGCGATTGATGCGACGTGATTGGCTGGTTATCCACTAAACGGATGACGACGGTCAGTGGGAGTGCTTTGGGTCACCGTGCGCGCCCCATACCGCAACTTTCCATGGCTGACGCGTGGGCTGGAAAAGGTCGCACTGAGATTTACTCCCTCCATCCTAAAGTTATTGTTGGCAATGAATTCAAATTTAAACGAATTTACGATAAATATATTTAGAAATGAAAGGAGTATACGTGGATCAGTTCAGCATGCATGCATGAACGATATGAAAGAT
Source organism: Zoysia japonica (assembly GCA_001602275.1). Taxonomy (NCBI): domain Eukaryota; kingdom Viridiplantae; phylum Streptophyta; class Magnoliopsida; order Poales; family Poaceae; genus Zoysia; species Zoysia japonica. The sequence continues at coordinate 1,909,300 of BCLF01000027.1, read as the reverse complement.
TCGGTTTGGATACAATGAAAAAGATCACTTCCGTCGACGGCAAAACCGAGAAGCTAGTAGGAAGCTTCAAATTCAACGCTTCCACTGCTGTGCACACGGGCAACGGAGTCAAACTCAACTCATGCCGTGGGCTCGATACGATAAACTCGATAGTTGTCAAAAGGCGCCGGCAGTGACGAAGATCACTCATCGCAGAGAAGATTGTCGGATCCAGATATCTGACAGTCCGTGCTCGAACGCGTAAGACTTCGAATTAGAGGTCAGTAGACCGCAGGATCCGACGCCTTAGGTGATGATTTACGACAGCTAAGTCTTAGTCGCGCTAAGATGAACGAAGACTCTGGCTTCTGAAAGCCGATCCTCGAGGAGCGACCCCTGAGGAGTAGGTGACGCGTTATGCCACATTTACTCCGCTGACCAACTGCTATCCGTCCTGACGAGACGGGACAAGATTCACTACGAGGACACTCTAGCGGAAAGCTGCAATGGCTATTGGACAAGACACAACAACACTGTATCCTGCATAGCAGTACCGAACAGGCGCCACAGTGCTCCGCCGCTGCGCGTGACGCGACGGGTCACGCTCGTGTCTGGGCAAAGCGAAGAACAGACGACGACAGCGGAAGAGCCCACCTGTCGGCGAGGCGACATGATCGCATAGGGCTCACCACTTTGTAACCCCGAACTCCGTATATAAAGGAAGACCCGGAGAGCGACAGCAAAGAACACAAGACAACTAAAAACAGATCAATGAACACCACTAGGGCTCTGGGTTCTTGCATTCTGTCTAGTAAGCATCCCCACTCATTCACGTTCTAATCACCGTCCACCTGTTCTGGATCCTCTCGCGAAGAGAGAATTCAGTTTTTGTAACATTATCATCGAGATAATCCGCTCTCTGAATGTAGGGTATTACACCGTTTGAGGTGGTCCGAACCAGATAAAAAATTCTTTGAGTCTTCTTTAGACTAGGCCACATCGAATACGAAGACACACAGCCTTTCACGATCGTATATTTGTACTGTGTCGGTGGTGAAAACACCGATAAAATGATGTTGATCCACGCGCCGGCGAGTTGCTTCCACGTAGCTGGCCACACGGGCCCACGGTGCCATGCATCGCACCGAGCCGCACGTGCGAGCTCTATATAAGACGTGTGGTTACCCGTTGCTCTGCATCACACAGATTCACAGTTAACAACTCGAGGTCTGTGATCTCTGACAGTGTTGTTTAGGCTCACTAAAACTTGTCTGGATCTGAAAACGGCCGGGGAAATTTGCGAGACATGGCGGCAAGGATTGGGAGGGAGCTTCTCCTCTGCGCCGTGCTGCTGCTCTCCGCCGCCGCCGTGCCGCGCTCCTACTCGGCTCGGCCGTTGCCGCAGCAAGAGGCGGCCGTGGAGGTGGTGGTCGGGCTCCTCCACCCGGCTCAGGCTGTGGTTCACGTGGATGCGGCCGCTGTCCGCGACGGAGCTGCTCAAGAGGCGGGTGTCGACGCCGCCATCGGGACCGGACCCTACGAGGATAAGCGGTTGAGCCCGGGAGGGCCGGACGCCCAGCATCACTGATGCCTGCTGTTTCTGCTTTGGACTGCTGCCGCTGCTTACTGTTTACTAACAGAATTGGTCATATAGCACTGAAAGTTATCGAAGTATAAATGTTCTGAAATCTGAATGAATAAAAGTCTCATATGTAACACGAGGCAAGAGCTGAAAGACTAGTCCTGCTGCCAGTTCGTTGGCGTCGATGTAACTTCAATATATAATGCATGCTCCTTATTTTGAGGATTCAATTCGGTACCTGCTCGTGTATCTCTTGTCAGATGGTACGGAGTAACTGTCCATCCAAGGTTTGACCTAACTTAACAGAATAAGTCTTACAAAGATGGATGAGCTAGTGAGAGTACAAAAATTGAATGGACGAAGTATTGGACTGGGCGACTAGACTTTTGATGACATTTTTAACTCAAACCATATATTCGAATGTCAGCTTTCAGTGGGTCTCGCTCTCTAACATAAGGAACTAGTGCCCAGAAATTTATCAACATTCAACACGTGGGGATTATCGTGATAATGCTTCTCGGGATCATATCTTCGAATACTTATGGTTCGGGGTTATTTGATGGTACAAGTTATGGTCTATGACTTGTCAACAATGACTGACCCATGTTTTTTATGGGCCCAGAAAAAAATTTTCGCAAGTTTTCACGAAGCCCAACCAGAGAGCCGAGCGCGTCCAGTAACAAAAGCCATTCTAACCCTTGTAGAGTCGGAGGCAGCGTGACGACAAGATTTGACCGCCCGATGTTCAAGTAACCGACTTACTTTTGGACCTCGAGGTAAGACGACAAACCTGCGACAAAACCTTTGCCGGTACAGAGATTTCTGACGACTGTACAAAGAAGACAGAGAGATAAAACAAATAGTAAAGTAACTTTGTTCCCCCCTCCCCCCGACGTTGAGCAGGGGATAAGCGAAGGATGACAGCTGGCGCCGCTAGGAGAATATTTTTAGATACCGTTGATCTCACTCGTCAGAGGAGGCCTGTTTCCTTGGAGCCAAGTTTAGTTTCGACCCCGCTCGTCAAAGAAAGCCTTGTCCTGCGGGGACCAAGTTTCGCTGCGACCCCACCTGTCAGAGGACATACAGTTTCGTAGGAATCAAGTTTAGTTGCGGCTCTCACTTATTAAGGAGCAGTCTATTTTACCTCGCTTTGTAACCCTGATCCAGCCTCTGTATAAAGGCTCGTTGGGGATCTTGTAAGAAAAAGAGAGACACACATTAAGAATTAGAGATTAGTTTGATATACACCTGTGCATAGGCGCGCTAGAGACTCTGATCGCGTAAGAGCCCTTCCGCTATTGTAATCTATTCGATTATATGTGAGTTCATCGCATCCGACCTTTGACGTAGAGTATTACACTTCGCGGTCCGAACCAAAAAGTGCACCGTACCTTTTTCAATCGTATAAATTTATAAGGTACAGTGTACAGAACACCGACAATGCTAATTCATGCACGAGAGCTTTAGGAACCCAAGTCGTGCACCATGCAGGCTCGTCAATGTCAGCAGGTCGGCGGCATCGACAAGAACCGAAGTGGAGGAGATTCAAAAGGAACGTGCAAGGAAGCCCAACAAGCGTTACTACGGCCCAGACTGGATTACGAAGTAACCGGCCCATGTTGAGGGTTGGTGAAAGGTGGTGCTGGATAGAATAAATAGAGATGGCGTGCGCAAGGGGTTGGTGGCGATGGCGATGAACTTGTAATCGGCGGCGATGTGGCGGCGGTGATCCGGCTGAATACTCTGAGACTCTGAGTTGCTTAATCGAAATTCCATCCACCACCCACACTACGCTTACATTTGGTATCAGATTCCGCGTCGATCCTGGACTCTACATCATCATCATCTTCCGAAGCTTCATCCAATGGCGCCGACGACGACCACAGGGAAAGGCGAGTACAAGGAGGAGTCTCTGTTGAAGGCTCTTTCTGAGTTGATGGATGAGAAGTTTGAGCGTACAAATGGCCTCATCGCCGGTCTTCAGGATTCGGTTCGAGAGCTGACCGTCACCAAGGCAGAGTTCGATTCCTGGAAACCAGAGATGGAGAAGCAAGTCGGTGAGTTGCAGGCGTCCTTATCCACTTTGCAGGGCCAAGTGAAGCAGATTGGTGCATCATCTCTACCGGGCAACTCGGAGGCTCAAACATCTGCTTCGGGGTTGTCGACGGCATCAGCATCTGCTGGATCTCAGAATGCTCCGTCAAATAGAGGGATCACCTTCGAGCTGACTCCACCGCCAGATCCATCCCCAACGCCAGGTGCAAAACCTTCTGCTCTCTATACACCCCCATATCGTACTGTGGCTTCTGTTTCTCCTGGATTGTCAAATACCAGTAGTTCTCTTACATCAGTGCTACCGCAAGTTTCATTTCCTGCATTTGATGGCAGTAACCCTAAGATGTGGCAGAAGCGCTGTGAGACTTATTTTGAGATTTACAGCATACCATCAGAGATGTGGGTGCGTTTAGCTGTTATGCACTTTCAAGGGCCTGCGGTTTTTTGGTTACAGTCGATGGAAAACAGAATCAAGTTTCTGACCTGGAATGGGTTAGTAGCAGCAGTCTGTACTCGTTTTGGCAGGGATGAATATAGTCTTCTGATGCGCTACAAAGAAACCAGCATATAGCAATTGCAACTGAAAATTGAAATGCAAAAAACCATTCGGTCAAAGTCACAAGCAAAGAGTAGCAGTAATACTAACATTCCCACAAAAGAATAAACTGTACTGTAGTAGCTATTCTTTTCTCTTTCATGAAACGATCAAATCTTCTGGTCACTGAAATGTCCCCAGAAGGCCATAACTAGTAGTACTAACAATTTAACCATCCAAAACATGATCATCAATCCCAGCCCCACATTTCATCATTTTTGACATATTTTCTGAGATCTGAAAAGGCCGGAACGGAATTTTCAAACTCAGTGAAAAGAGGAGGGCAAAAAACAGCTCAGATTTCAGATGGAGCAGCTGTCCTGTTCAGCTTAAACGTCCCTAACGTGGAGGTTAAGGTCATTTTACTCCAATTTGACGAGTCATAGCTTCTTTAGCGAGAGAAAGCTTCGGAGATGCAATCCAAAGAGTTGCATAACTAACCTTTTCTTAGTGGATTCGTAGGCAGGGTTCAAAAGCGTTCCAGCTTTCTGAAAGTGCAAGTTGTTAAAGTAAAAAACCGCCAATGCATTTTATCAACTACTAAGATACCAACTTTTGCGTGTTTTGTTTATCTCCGTTTGTTTGATTGAGGAATGGGCATTGGTTACCTTCCAACCGATCCACAAGAAAACTTGTGTATGCATTCAGGCGTGGAAAGCAAATGGAGTTGTGTATGCATTCCATTTCTATGTTGGGAATTGGGTTTAGGACTGCTCCATCTATTCTTAAATTGTTGTCGTTAGAACAATAAATCTATTTTATTTAAACTAAAGTTGTTGTTCCAACGGCAACAGTTTAAAAACAGGAATCCATCATCTGTGTTTTTAGCATAACTGGTCAGTTGGACCCAGAGCGATCTATCTAAAACGCAATAGAACATTTTTGCGCACACAGTATAGAAATGAAAGTCTTAGCAGGACCACAATCATCTAAGACAGGCAGAGCTGGTTCAGAGGTATATGATCCAAGCTTGTGTAACCCTGCGGCCCTGCCGACGGTTTTAGCGCACACCAGAAGCTAGTGCATTGTGTAATAAGCGCTCGCGTAACTGACCGCAAAATGCAGCTTAGCTTTGCATGGCGAGGCGACGAGATCACTCGTAGTGGCCACTCGGACGAACACGCTTTCCAGGCGGTACCGTTTTGTCCTAACTGTAATCTGCTAACCAACCACAGAACCTCAAAAGCCGTTCTCTTGTCGCATCGTTGCTGCGACGGACCTATAAAAACCAGGCGATTTGCACCACGGTCAGATCAGCTCAAGTGCACTTACATAGATATAGAAGTGAAAATAACCCGATTGAGATGGCTGCTCGCACCGCCGGCATTGCAGTCCTGGTGATCCTGGTCGTCGGAGCCGCGCTCGTGGCGGTGCCGGAAGCTCGCCGGATCGAGCGCGCAGCAAGCGTCAGCGATGGTGCTGGTGCCGTCACTGACGGCGGTGATTGGGCTGCCGCCGTGCGCCGCCCGTCTAAGTGGAACACGCGCAGGGTGCTCGCCGGGGACAAGAGGAGCGTCCCCGGTGGCCCGGACCCGCAGCATCACTACTAGACAGCCGGAAAGCCGCCGGCCAGACGGGGAGGAGAGGTGGAAGCCACGCTTGCAACATAGCAAACCTGTAACGTATACGCCTGGGTGCCGTCTGGCTGCTTTTCTTGCGGTAACACCGTAACGGTGGCGAAATGAAGAAATGGTTACAATGTGGTCCCTTTGATTTTAATTGTAGGTGTTCAAATTTACTATCAAACGTTAGCAAGTAAAACCGGAGATAATACCTTCAGTGTGCTATATATACTTTACGTATTAGTATTGGTTGGGATGAGATTTCAATTTCTTTTCATATAGGTTTGGTCACATAATTTTGTAATCCTCAATCATATTTGTTTTAAGAGTAAATTTTACAAAACTATAGGTATTTTACCTATATTATCACAAAACTACAGATTTAAACAATATTTTCAGAAAACTACAGATTTGATATAGTAATATCAGCAACATATATATAGAATATGTAGTTTTGTGATAAATTGAATATAAATCTGCAGTTTTGTGATAATTTAGATATAAAATATGTAGTTTTGTGATAAATTAGATACAAAATTTGTAGCTTTATGAAAGTATGACTTAAATATGTAGTTTTGTGATAATATTGATAAAATATATGTAGTTTTGTGAAATTTAATTTTGTTTTAAACATTTGATTGGCCAAACGGTTCTATTTGAGTGTCCCTACTTTCAAATAGGTTTGGGTTGTACCTGATTAACCCAAGCTGAGATAACCCAGCCCGTAAATAACATGGTTCAATTCTTTATTAGCCACTCAAAATTTTGAATTTCCTTATCAATCACTAATATTAACTTTTTTTTCTTATTCGCCAATTTTATACATTTAGAGGCTTGAAAAAACTTGTTTGCCCCTCCATCATTTTTTACTAAGTTTTCGCATTACCCATTTTAGTGAATGTTACAATAATCAATTCTATCTCACAAATTTACATTATTGCTCACAAACTTAAAAGAAATTAAAATGGTTCAGATTAAATTTTAAAATTTGAATTGTAAGTAAAAATTTTTCTTTGTGAAATTTTAGATGGCTGAAAACAAAAAAAATCCACTAAAATGAGTAATAATAAAATTTAAGAAAATTTGAAAGAATGGCAAATGTATAGGAATGGCTAATAAGGAAAGAAAATTAATATTAGTGGTTGATAAAAAATTCAAAAATTTGAGTGATATCAAGTTTTTTGAATGGCTAATAAGGAATTTACCCAAATAACAGTAGATGGGTCTAACATCTTTGTCTGCGCAAATGGGCCGACTCGAATTGATTTGGAAAGACTGAGCCGAGGGAGGGGAGCCGACCCGCGCAACGAGAGCAGGGCTGTGACAATGGGCCGAAGTGGAATTTCTGGGACTCAAGGATCGTCCTCTATATTTGGGCTATATTTTTTTTTGGGATATATTTGGGCTATATTAGTTGTTCGCGTGGATAGAGAAATGACGATTTTGAGATGCAAGTGGACATGTCCACAAGTTCGTATTTAATTTAAATTTTATGGACAATTCGTAAATACTCATAAAATTTGAACTAAATTTAGCTCTCGTGGTACCTACCATCCCTAATTTTGCCTGCTCTCCTCGAAGCTGAAAAAAAAAACTCGCTTTCAACATGTCAAGACTATTCATTTCTGGAGCTTAGCATATTTCAAGGTGAAATTCTTAAATGATAGGAGTAGTATGAATTATAATTTTTAGGAATGCAACATATATGAAATCATACGTTATGTAGGCACCATATAGATCACCACCACGCCTCTGAAACATCAGGATTTGGAAGTGCAAGTTTACACTGCAGAAGCTGTGATAGCTAACCATTCACTCTGCATACTCTCTCCGTTCTTAAAATAATATCGCCATTGATTTTAAATTTCAACTTTTATCATTCGTTTTATTCAAAAAATTAGTACAAATGTATAAAATTTTAAATCGTATTTAAATATATTTGATGATAAAACAAAATATAACAAAATTTATCATAATTTTTAGAATAAGACGAATGGTCAAAACTGAAATTTAAATTTAAAGTAAATGATGATATTAATTTAAGAATAGAGGAAGTATGTTTTTGTTGGTAACCTCATTGATGAAGTGAACACTGAGGACCGATATGATTTTGTAGCCGCTAAATCCAGCTGCAAAAGATAATCCATTATTGCACGCAGATGGCAACCCTCGCTTGATTCGTAGAGCTTGGAGGTGAGCTGTGAGCGCCATGATGCAACGCTACTAATGTTTTCGTTTGTGATGGGTGGGCACAATGGCATAAAAAAGGAGCTCGATGTGTAGGGATGTAAGTTTTCAAATTTGTGGGTCGACCCATGACCAAAAAATCTACTAAATAAACTAAGATATCATCTTATATATACAAATTGATCACCTAATTATATTAAAAAGATGACTCACAACTACCCATCGGTACCCATTTTCATCCCTATCAATCTGCTATGCATCCGACCGCACCATTCTTCGATGCAACTGTGGTGATGGATTTATCTCTAGCGGCCGGCCAGACCATCTCCAAAACTCCTAAATCAAATTATCTATATCTCTATCTCTACTCTTTAAAAAGCAAAGTTTTTCTTTTCTACGTACATTCGATAAAAAGTTTCTAACAGAGATGGTTACACTACGTGCACACAGCAAAATGCACTCAAAGTTGTCTTTTTTTACAAATTCAACGGATCAAATTTCTCTCTAAACACTCTTTACAAATATAACGGTTAACATCTTCCGGATCTCCTATTTTTTTGGCCCACAAAAAATATTGTTTGTTAACAAAATACAAATCTGTCTCCTCTGTTTAATTCTGCCCGTCCGATCAGAGGGAAAAATCAGAAAAAATTAAAAGTTGTTACTTGGGCTAACAAACTCGAGATTGACCTGCAACGAATCAAATCTGCAAGCCATGTATTTTCTATTTTTCGAAAGCACCCGCCACGTGTTTTTTATTTTTGAAGCGGTCGACCTCTTCTTAAAAACAGAGTAATTTTTTTCAAAATGTTAACTACCACCGTTTATTAAGATATGCATTTGAAGTATAGTCTTAATGCTCGTGCTAACGCTACGATCTAACAAAAAAAATATTAATTTAAAAAAATATCAAGTCAAGAACTATATTAATCTAAGTGTGTGTTTGGCAAAGCTCACAGCTCCTGATTTTTTGGATTCACTGCTGATTCTTTTGTGATTCTTTTGTGAAGTGATTCTGTGACTGAAAGTGATTCTGGATAAACTCTTAGAATCAGGATAGAAAATCACTTCACGGAATCTCAAAAGAGAAACTACTTTTTTCAGCTCCCAGCCCCTTAGTTCATTTCAGAGAATCACTTTACAGAATCAGTCAAAAATCAATTCTTCTGAAAAACAGCATTTGGCAGAGCTCCTCTAATTCTGACGGAGAATCGAGAGCTATGAGCTCTGTCAAAGGGGCCCTAAAACTGCCCCACCAAAAAAGAAAGCACCACTTCTACCTCAGCTAGATTGCTCTTTCTCGCTGGACATTTATTTAAGGTTAAATAACATATCGCGTGATAATTTGTATTATTATTCATGATACTTCCACTTTTTTAATCACGAAGGATGAAACCTTAATCCACAACCTCTGAGAAGTGGATAAAGCACACGATATGTACCATGGTAACATATAAACTTCTATCTAAGATTTGTCCCTTATTATATTCCCTCCATCCCAATAGATTTAATATTGTATTATTTAATATTAATATTATATATATTCAACAGTACTTGTTCTACATGCATTTACCAATTTTTTTCTAGATGTCTGACATGCTATTTGGTTATGAACTTTATATATGATTGAGATGGAAAAACATTAGTCAATCAAATATTTATTGTGAATATTTTTTTCTTTATTATTTTTATGCATAATATTAAAATAAGTGTGTTGATCTGATCATGATGTATATTAATATATATATAGAATGGGAATATACTCAAGATTAAATTTGTGCTACAATTATTGAAGTACTTATTATCTTAGAGAAAATATACTTATATTTGTTTAGAAATTTCTAAAGCGCATTAAGTTTTAGATATGATGCATGTAAACTTTAACTTTTTATGGTGATGAATAATGAGAAATTTCAAAATTTAATTTTAATATATGTTTTTGAAATTTAATAATTTTCTTTTGAACCGTAGTGTTAGCACAGGCATCGGGACTAGTAAGAAAAATGTGTAAAAAATCTTCTCCAACAACTCCTGCTTTCGAGCATCTCTTTGAAATCTCCTTATTCGGAGGTAAATCTGGGAAACTTTTTGGGGTCTCCAATCTCATCTCTCGTGCAACTCAAAGTGAGATTAATTGTTCACTTGATTTAAATTTAAACTATATTTAGAGAAACTGTTGGATTAGATGTTTAAAATGAACCCTGAAGTTTGTTTGGCTAGCTAAAAAAATATTTTTTAAGATGATTTTTCGAGGAAACTGTTGAAGATGCTCCGAACATCAGCGGTGCATCCATCGAACACTGGTGGTATATCACAGTTATATGCGTATAGCTAAACACTATAGTCACGGAAAATGAAAAAAAAAAACAAACAGGAATAGCAACATGCATCAAATTTTGGAGCAATAACCCTTGCTATTTTGGGTTTTGATATTAGAGTCTAGAATAGTCGATAAATGCAGACTTAGTAAGTGCATTCATTTTTGGAGCACAACACATTATTGATCAAGGTGAAATTTCATACATACAAAACACAATATTTTCTCGAATATCTGACATACCCAGATCACTCTTATTTGTCATACTCAGGAATTAAAAATTCAGTGGGTACATATAGATGGCAACCACGGATATTCAGCAAGGCAATACGAATCCTTGAACACACTTATTTAGGACTGCAAGATTACGTAAGTCTCAATGTTACACAATACTCATGGGTAGACCTCGATGATTGATCGAACTCCTACAACTGCCATGATTTTGTAATCACTAAATCCAGCTTCAAAAATAATCTTCTTCCACCCTTGCTCATCTCGTTCAGTGCCATCAATAATCATTATGTAGAGATCAAATAAGACTTGTGTTTCTGTGTATTTTAGGTCGGACGACCTTGCTCCGACCACCATATCAAATATTATGACCTTCCCTCCATCGTCTCGCGAGGATATAGCTTTCTTGCAGTTCTTTAGTATTTTGACACACTCGGCATCACCCCAATTGTGCATAATCCACTAGAACCAAATAAACAGAGTGAAGAAATCAACATCGTATCATACTCAGTGCCGAATTAGCAATTGAAAAAAGTACATCAATTTCATATCAATTAAACAATATGCAGTGGTGATGCTAGCAATAATGTATTGTGGTGCACAACAAAAAAAAATCATGCCTAGTTTGCAAGCAAATTGTTCATTTTAGCAGGCTAAAATGAGCCACTTAAGAGAAATATGTACCTTGAGAAAAACAGCATTTGCCGGCGGGATGCTCTGAAACATGTCACCAGCGATGAACTTCACCTCGGTGCCAGTGGGAGAAGCAGCCACAACGTGCGGAAGATCCAGCACACTGCACTTGACATGTGGGAACGCCTTTGAGACGGCCTGAGTTACACCACCGAGCCCTCCGGCAACGTCGATCAGTGAGCTTATGCCTTGGAAGATGTCACCGCACTCCTTGATGATAATGTCCATGGCGAAGCTGCTGTCTGCTACCATCCCGCTGTTGAATACCTTGCCAAATTCCATTTCATGTGCCGCAAAATCCCACAAGTCCTGCCCGTTCATCGTCTTGAAGAGGGTTGGACCCGGCACCTCGTGCTGAAACCAGTTACCAAGACCAAGGAATGGGGACACGATTACACTATCGAGCATCACCACTAGGAGGGGAGACAACTCCCTAGGAGTGGAGCTGACTAGAAGGCGGGACATCACTGTAAGCCCATAGAATTTCTCGCCGCCACCGCCTTCCACGTGCTTGACGTTGAAGATGCCGGTGACTGTGAGCACTCTCATGAGGCGTCGTAGGTGAGGAAGCTTCGACTTGTGGAGCATGACTTTGGTAGCTATTTGCGGTAGGGTCGCAGTGCCACCATGGTCATGGATTGCGTCAGGGATGCGGAGGTCTATCGCGGATTTGAGTGCCATGGACTTGATGTAGCTGAGTGTGTGGTGCCAGAGGTTAAGCTGGGCATCCAGCAAGGCTTGATTCTTAGAGCTTTGCAGGGTGATCGCCATGCTGCAGTGCTACTACTGATGTGTTCGCTTGCTCTGGATGGATGTTGTCGATCTAGGGAATCCCATTATCCCATATATATAAGCGCTCTAGCTCGTGGCATCAATCAAATAGTGAACTTAATTACGACGTTGTTGAAAGTTCAACAACTAATGGATGCCATCCAACAAACATATTCGCTCAAATATACTGCTCTTGCAGAGAAATAAATCAACCTATATATGCTCATTTGTGTACCCAATTTATCTACCAATTTAGGATGCATTTTGTTTGAGGATAAGAGTGAATGAAATGATCCCATCCACGTCGAGAGACTCAAGGGTTTTTTATCTGGTTCAAATCACTTCGAGCGGTGTAATACTCTACATTCAGAGAGTGAATTATCTCGATGATAAGAGTACAAGGGATCGGATTCTCTCTTCGCGAGAGGATCTGGTGTGGATCGAGAGTGCTCGGAGCACGTATGAATGGGGTTGCTCGCGAGAAGGGATGCGAGAGCCCTGAAAGCTGGCTGTGTTTCTCTTTTTCTACTACTCGTTCTCCGCTCTCTTCTGTTCTGTTGTTTCTATAGCTCTCCGAGTCCTTATATAGAGTGGTCCGGGGTTACAAGATGGTGAGCCCTACACGATCCTACTGTCTCTCTGACAGGTGGTCCCTCCACTGTCGTCACCATCATTCGTTTTGGCTATGCACGGGCGTGGCCCGCCGCGTCGCACGCAGCGGCCGGCACTGTAGCATATGTTCGATACTGTTGTATCAGCCAGTGCCGTCAGGTTTTGTCCGTTGTTTGCCGCAGCTTCTGTTGGAGTGTTGTCGTGGTGAAACTCGTCCCGTCCCGTTAGGGTGGTTGGTGGTTGGCCGCCGGAGTAAATACGTTATAATACCGTACCTACCTCCCAGGGGTCAGTTCTCAGAGGTCAGCGTCTCCGTGTGTTTTGATGCGGCTTTTGTAGATCGCTTTGGGGGTCGGACCGCGCGCCCGAACGTTGCTGTTCGACCCTTAACTCGGGGTCTTATACGTGCGAGTGCGGGCCGTCAAGTACCCGGGGTACATGATTCCGACAGTAACCTCCGAGCCTGGCGCCGTTTGCGACCTTTGGTTAAGGCAGCGCTGGGCTGGTCGTTCTCGAGGTCTATTCTGATCCTACGGGGCGCGCGAGCGCGCCCGTAGGGCGTAGCCCCCGAACCCCCGAGTGAACCGAAGAGTCGAACATGGGCTGAAGCGTTGTGCGGACTATCATTCGTCGATGGTTGATCCTACGGGGGTGCGCTAGCACGCTCGTAGAGCGTAGCCCTCGAGTCTCCGAGCGATCCGAAGGGTCGATCGTGAGCTGAAGCGTTGTGCGGACCATCATTCGTCGATGGTTGATCCTATGTGGGTTGCGAGCGCACCCATAGGGCGTAGCCCCCGAGCCCCCGAACGAGCCGAAGGGTCGGTCGTGGGCTGAAGTGCTGTGCGTACTATCATTCGTCGATGGTTGATTCTACGGGGGCGCGCGAGCGCACCCGTAGGGCGTAGCCCTCGAGCCTCCGAGCGATCCGAAGGGTCGGTCGTGGGCTGAAGCGCTGTGCGAACCATCATTCGTCGATGGTTGGTCCTTCGGGTGCGTATGAGCGTGCTCTATGGGTCCAGCCCCCGAGCCCGGAGGCGATCCGAGGGGCTGGCCACGCGTCGTTCTGACTGTCGGGGTCGGACCGAGGTCGCTCTCGGTCTTTTGTTCGGTAAGATGCCTAGGACGGACTGGTTCAATGCGGTCTCTGCCCATGATCAGCATCGCGCCTAGGCCAAGGCCATGATCAGCGTCTGATCGTGTGAATCAGCCACGCGGCCTTAGCTGTCGATCAGCCGACCGTAGGGGGTTTTCGTTTGCGTGCACGCGTCGTTCCGATTGTCGGGGTCGGGTCGAGGTCGTTCTCGGTCTTTTGTTCGGTAAGACGTCTAGGATGGGCCAGTTCGATGCGGTCTCTGCCTATGATCAGCATCGCGCCTAGGCCTTCGGCCATGATCAGCGCCCGAACGTGTGAATCGGCCACGTGGCCTCGGCTTGTCGATTAGCCGACCATGGAAAGTTTCGTTCGCATGCTTCAATTTATTCGGACTCACTGTGACGGTCACGGGAATCGGACAGCCTTTGTGTCTCCACGTGGAGGGCGATCGAGCCGTATGGGAATTTCAACCGCTGGTCGATCCGGGTGGTTAGTTCGAATTCGAACGGACGGCATCGGGGATGCGGCGGTTCACGCGCCCGCGCCACGTCGTCTGCCAGTCGTACTCTGGCAGCCATATTGTCGGAGTAATGTTGGCGTCTTGGCCGCGGCGGAGGCGGCGAGGTGTGGCTCGAGCCCGCAGGTCAGCGGGTCGGGTGCGCATCAGGGCGCGAGCCCACGACTGCGCAGTTACTCCCACGATCGATCGTGGGCGACGCAGTAAATGCGCGGGCCGTTTAAAAGGAGGGGTGCGGTAACTTCGCGTTTTCACCCAGTCTCCTTGCTTCGTCTTGAGGCATCTGTCGCGCGCGAGAGCTCGTTCGCTCCGGCCTTTGTTTTAGCGCCATTAGGTGGCGATCGTCGTTGTTCTCGCTAGTGCTTCCCTGCATTCGTCGTCATCATCCTCACGATGTCCGAGTGGGAGCCTTCGACCGTCGACGATGCCCTGCTCACGAGGTGGAGCGTCGTCGGGATGATCTCGCTGAAGGAGTCGGCCGGTTGGGTGGCCGGCTTCGGCCACGTCGCACCCGCGCCGCCGCCAGAGAAGATCGTCAGCTTCCTGGTCTACCACGAGCGTGGGCTGCGGCTGCAAGTCTCGAGCTTCTTCCGAGCCGTCCTCAACCAGTATGGCGCTCGGCTTTACCAGCTTGCCCCGAACGGGGTCCTCCGTGCCTCCGTCTTCGCGACGCTCTGCGAGGCGTATTCTGGTATCCGGCCCAGTCTTCTGTTGTAGAGGTATTTCTTTCTCGTCAGTCTCCAGACGTCGAAGGAGACTAGGGTCGGCAAACGCGTCGGCGGCGTCAGCGGCGTCAGCATCATGCTTCGGACCAGGAAGTCCCAGGAGTACATCGAGATCGACTTGAAGACCTCGTTGAAGGGCTGGAGGAAGTCCTGATTCTACATCAACAATGCCGATCCCCAGCTCCTGCCCTTCGAGGACTTGGTGCCTGAAGTGACGGGGTCGTGGAAGTCAAAGCTCTCAGCAGCCGAGGTTGAGTCGATTCGGCCGCACCTGGAGGCGATCCGGCACCTTCGGGAGCAGGGGCTGACCAGGACGACGGTCTTCGACGTCGCCATGCGACGTCGGATCATGCCGCTGTACCGTCGAGTGCACGACATCGGAGAGTACGAAAAGCCGGATGACGAGACCTACGAGGTGCGCGGCTGGCCTCTCTCCGACGAAAGAGTCCTCGCCTGGACCTCGACGATCTTTAAGGACGCCGAGGGCAGCCTCAACCGGGGGCCTCGTCCCCTCGACAGAGATCACCACCAGTTGGTAAGTGTGGATTTTTCGCGTCGTAGTAGTCATCGTCGCGTGGAGTTCATCGTCGGCTGCTTTCAAGATCCGCCAGGGGTCGCAGCTGCGACCGAGGTCGCGACCAGCTCCGCCGCCGTGCCGCGACGAAGAGTTGAGTCCAGTTTCGCGGCGGTGCCGAGGCCGAGGAGGACAGGCAGGAAGCGGAAGGCTAAGCTCGGGTTCCTGGACTACTTGTCCAGCGGTTCGAGACCTGCGGCTTCGGTCGCGAACCCGGCGGCGGGGTCGTCTCGCGGCACGAGGGCCGAGGGCGGCTCAACGGTGGGCCCGAGCGTGGCTGCTCTGGCAGAGGCGGCCGCGGCTGCCGCCGCTGAAGAGTCCAACCTCTTCGAGGGTCTCAGCTCCTCATCCGACGAGGAGCGGCAGGAGCAGAGCTCGGCGATGAGGAGGGCATGGGTCGACCCCTTAGAGGCGATGACCGTCAGCTCCGGGAGTCCAGTCGACTCCCCGCCTCGAGCGGCCGAGGTGGTCACGGCGGAGCCGACCCAGGCGTTGGCTATCCCCTCATAGCCGGGGAGCCGACCCCCGCGACACCCGATTGTTTGGATTCGTCGGCGATCGGCGAGGTGAGCCTTCTGCGGCTCCATTTTGCTTTTTGTTTCTTGATTAACCGAGTTCCTTCGTAATTAGGGCCCCGACGTCGACGGGGGTGCCACGGGAGGCCACCGCTCAGGCACCGACGAGAGGACCGATGGCTGGCGGGTCGGGCGCCGACGCCGGTGGTGAGGTCCGGGGCGAGGCGTCGAGCCTCGAGAGCGCGGAGCCCCCATGCGTGGAGGCCGCCGAGGATATCGCACTTCCAGCCCTCGAGGTCCGGGATGGGACCGAGGAGAAGGCGACTGAGGAGAAGGTGTGTTCCTCCCCTGTGCCCAACGCTGGAGAGGCCAAAGGGATGGAGCTACCGGCGTTGTCATCGACGACGGCGCTCTCCGAGGGCGCGGTGGCCCCGTCGCCCTTAGCTGCGCCCGTCGCTGGGCGTGGCCTGAGCGAGGCGGCCCTCGGTAAGATGCCTGAGGTCGTTGGGATGTCGAGCTCCGCGGCGGTGGCGTGCAGAGCGAGCAGTGGCGCAAGGCGGCCG
>BCLF01000027.1:1876622-1889351 GCA_001602275.1 Zoysia japonica | reverse complement strand
GTGATGGCGGTAAGTGCCCCGGGGAGGACGAGAACGGCAGTAGTGGAGCACCGCGCGGTCGTAGTGGCGACTGTGCTGACCACGCGTCGCGTCGCAGAGAGTGACAGGTAGGCCAGGACGTCGTGGAGCCCACCCGTCTGTGGAACAACGGGAACAAGCTCGTGGCCGCCTAGCGTGGGAACTTTGAACATTTTTTATTCGCTCGTAGGCTCGGCGCCGCCACGAGGCGGTCAAGATGCGCCCGGCACGGAGGGTGTGGGTGCATTGACCCTGGACGTCTTTTTCGTTGCCAAATCGAAGCTGGATTCGACTCAAAAAGAAAATCGAAACTGGATTCCCTTCTCTTTCCTCTCGCGCAGCCGCCCCGCCCGAACAAAGGAGGACTCAGGTCAGAAATGAGATCAGAGGCAACCTTTCGTTGGCTGTGGCCAGTGGACCGGGATCTTGTGCGGCAGCTTCAATTCTGTCTCTGTTTGCTGGTGGCCTCTTGGCTCTTGCCGGTTCACCGGTCACCGCACTGTTTGCTCGTCCTTGTCACGGCCTGGATAAGGCAAGCGGCACCGGATACTTTGGGTTGCGGTGGCACTGTTGCTTATATTTTCTTAAGTACCATAATTCTTGATGTTTTGTACAAATTTTGAATTAAATATTAAAAACATAATTATATAAATATGTGCTAGGTAATTATACAAATAGAAAATATTTGTAATTCCTAATTTTGGATGTACAAAATAAAAAGAAATATATCAATAGAAACACACTTTTCTTGCATTTTTCAATCTAAAAATGATGTGTATATGTTTTTAGCTGAAACCTCACCCTGCACAAAGAGAATAGCAACACAATTATTAGTAAGTCTGACTTGAAGCAATGTTGTTCACGTATGCCTGGTGTTACAGGATATACACAGAAATTTACCAATTTAGACGGAATTACCATGCATAAAAAAATAATGTTATTCATGATATTGCAACTCACCTTCGGGGCATAACGCATGGATCATAATAAAAATATTAACATTTTATTAATAATTAAAGGGAAAAAAATAGAACAACGGGCAAGTGGCATCCCAATCTCAGGATCATAAAAGATAAATGCAGCGAGATAGTGCTATTTGTGTGCGTGCAATAAGATACATAAGTCAGGTACAAATTAGTAAGAGGAAAGCAACAAAACGAAGTGTACTGAGCCAAATTCTTTGGAGTCCTATCTGACACTGACGTTGTTGAAGGTAGGTTGTTCTCCAAGGCTTGATCGGCAGCTGGGGCAGAGAATGATCTAGGCAAAGCACAACTCACATTGCGGCAGGAGGAGGTGGCCCCATCGCCTGTGGCCACCGGGAGCTGCGCCCACCACAAATCTGATTCCACGCCCATAGATCAGAGCACGATACGGAGCCAGATCAAAGGTAGATCGGGGACGCTGAGGCTTTTGGAGACCAACCTGGAGACGGAGGCCTCGACTTCGAGAGGCAGGTGACGGAGGAGACGATAATGGAAGGGGAAGCAAAATTTATACTTCGTGGGAGGTAAATAGCAGGAGGCGGAGAGGTGGAAGTCGAAGCCGAATAGCCTATGCGGAGCGTGAGATCTACGGTGGGGGAGCAGGGGAGGCGAGGCGGTCAGCAGAGGTGGGGGAGGAGGGGAGGCGAGGCGGCGGCGTGCTGCGGGGGAGGAGATGCGGTCAGCAGGGAGTGGCGGCGGTGGGCTGAGGTGGGGGCAGGCGTGGGGGCTGGAGGCGCTTAATGAAGTCTGATGGCCAGTTGGTGCCTGGCAGAGTGGAGAACGTGAAGCCGGGTCGAGGTTCGTCGCGCACCGATTGAGAAGAACGAAGATGGACCGTCTGTGGCAAATCTAATGGTGCGAATAAAAACAATGATGTGGTTAACTGAGGTTCAAGATTCTCTTTTTAGTGAGTAGTGATTATATATAGTATAGATTTCAGAGGAGACTGATATAAAAAAAAACTCTCTCCGCCTAAAATAATTTAGGTTTTAGTTCCGTGTTATTTAGCCTTGATCAATGATATTTATAGATTGGGTAACTTTGAAAATATAAAACTTTGTCTTTTTAAATTTGCCATAAAAAATCTTTCATAAAATATACATTTTATATGATACTTTTATTTTATAAAAATTATTGGTCAAAGACAAGTTTAACCAAACATAGATGTACAGTTATTTTCGGCAAGGATAGTAATAAATACTCCTTCAATTTTTAATTTTTTTGACACTGCTGACTTCTAACATCATCTTTAAATGTTCGTTTTATAAAAAATTGTTCAAATATATAAAATAATAATTGTGTTTCAAATACCAATAATGATAAAGCAAATTGTAACAAAATATATTGTATTTATCTTACTTTTTTAATAAAATAAATGATCAATGTTGATGTTAAAAATCAAAAGTGTCAATATCTTAACACCGGATGGAGTATGTTAGTCAGTCTTGCAAACTGATTTAGATCATGTTGCCGGTAGTCTACATTACTTTGCCGTCATCGGTCTAAACGTCTACTTCCTCCATACTTGTAATTCGAGTTATTCAACGATATGGTCTTCAAAGCATTATTTTAACTTTTACTTTTAAAAAAAATATTTATCAAAAAGTGATATATGTATACTTTTATGAAATTATTTTTTAAGACAAATCTAATCATATGAATTTCATATTTTAAAACTTAACAATTTATTAATTATTTGTAATTAATATTTTCAATATTTAACCAAAGTAATGTCTAAAACAACTTGAATTATGAGTGTGAAGGGAGTACACTCTTTTCTCCTATCAGGAAGACCACGTCAGAATCTTTGGCGAAGTCATTTGGCAAGGGTGGCACAATCTGTGTGACATCCCAAATCTCAAGTTAAGAAAAAAGAGAGTTTTAAAATTTTGGTTTCCTTGACAAATCTAGTTAGGCCAATTTTAAATTTTTTCCTTTAAAAGGAACTAAGAAAATTAGAAAGTAGTTATCTAGAAGTCAAAACTTTGAAACACAAAATTAGAAAGTAGTTATCTAGTTTCGAATTTTAGTTTTTGGAGTTTGAATTTTTCCCAAAGATCTTAGCCCTAAATTCAATCTTCAATTCACCTAAATTTGAGGAGGAAAATCAGAATTTGCCTAGTGGGCCGAAATCCACTCCAGCCGCCCCACCTTCCTTTTCCTCCTCGGCCCAGCCCGCTTCTCCGTCGCCTGTCGTCTTCCAAATCGACGCAACGCACCGCGCGCGCTGGCCACAGGGCAGACCAGCCCCAGCTGGTTGCGCCGGCGTCCCCGCGCCGAGGAAAGCAACAACGACATTGCTCGTCGCCATCAACCTAACCCTCGCCGCGCTGCGCACACGAAGGTGACGGCGTTGACGCCCGAGAGAAGTGGTGGCCGTTGTCGCGACGCAGTTGATGCCGGGCACCGACTTGCCGACCCGTTCAGCTCGTCGGGACATCGCGCTGGACGTCACAGACCCTTGCCACCGAGGCGACGACGCCACGCAGCTGCTAAACGCTCGAGGAACACGCCAAAAATCGCCGCTCCACCGCACCTGTGCTGAATTACGCTGCCGAGTGCCGTCCAGCTATAAAAGAAGCCCAACGTCGCACCGCGTGTCCCCCTTCGCTCCACCACATCCCCGAGTTCGTCCACGATCCCGCCCTCACTAGAAATCGTCCTCCGCCACCGTCAATTTTGCGTTTTTCCCCAACCTCGGCAGCCGCCACTCCTCTCCGGTGAGCACCACCTTCCCGGCCGCCGTCTTTCGATTCCTCGCACTGGTAGCACTACAAGCTCCCTAGGAACCTAACCGAGCTCGAGAGATGGATAGCCGCAGCACCGATTGGCCGGTCCACGAGAGTCACCGCCGTGCTCCGCCACCCGCGTGCTGCCGGCCGTCGTCCCAAGCCAACCGGTGAAACCACACGCATCACAGTGTGTACCTGGGTATGGAGAAGGTGCACACCAAGTTTCGCACCAAACGGAGCACCGTGCTGCTGGGAACGGGCGCGCGAACCTACGCACCCAGAGCGTGTCCAGAGCGCTAGAGCGCGTCCGGAGCGCGCACTGGCATGCCGCGTTCCCGTTGCGGCAGTAGCCAAATGCTAACGTCAACCACACCATTGCGTAGAGCTTGACACAAGGATTCCAGGACACTAGTTGTTGCCTCGAGATTCGTGATCAAGTTGCTGGGAACGCGAACCAAAGTCGGGAGCACGCCCGGTGTCGCCGGGAGCGCAGCCAACCCGTGTGAAACCCGAACTTTCCGAAAACCCCGAACTTCCCGTGAACCCCAGACTTTCCCGTGAACCCCGAACTTTCCGAAAACCCCGAATTTTCTGTGAACCTCGAACTTTCCCGTGATCCCCGAATTTCCCGTGAACCCCGAACTTTCCGAAAACCCCGGACTTTCCCGTGAACCCTGAACTTTCCGAAAACCCCGAATTTTTTGTGAACCCCGAACTTTCCCGTGATCCCCGAATTTCCTGTGAACCCCGAACTTTGCCGTGAACCCCGAACTTTCCGAAAACCCCGAACTTCCCGTGAACCCCAAACTTTCCGAAAACCCTGAACTTCCCGTGAACCCCGAACTTTCCCGTGAACCCCGGACTTTCCCGTGAACCCCAAACTTCCCGTGAACCCTGGACTTTCCCGTGAACCCCGAACTTTCCCGTGATCCCAGAATTTCCCGTGAACCCCGAACTTTCCCGTGAACCCCGAACTTTCCCGTGAACCCTGAACTTTCCGAAAACCCCGAACTTCCCGTGAACCCCGAACTTTTTGTGAACCCCGGACTTTCCCGTGAAGCCCGGACTTTCCCGTGAACCCCGAACTTCCCGTGAACCCCGAACTTTCCCGTGAACCCCGAACTTCCCGTGAACCCCGAACTTTCCCGTGAACCCCATTCTTTCACGTGTTCACGAAAGCCCCGAACTTTCACCACAACCCACGGGTCTACAGGAAAATCCCCGATTTCCGGCACCTGAGTGCCCAGAGGGCATGGACACAGTCCGAACCCCGTGTCTAGACAGATTTTTCTGCAGTCCGTCATAACACATTGCCGCTGACTTTACTGCCACATCTTAACTCCAATCATCACAACCGATATTCCATTGAAACCACATCATAAGCCCTACCATCCTATCCAATTCAAACTCCATAACTTGTTTGATGTTTGTTTTTTTTCTAGTTTCTTGGTTGTTCTTTGGTAGTCTTTTTGTAACTATTGCTTGTAGCAGAAGAAGAAGAAGTTGCAGCCGCCTAAGAGCCCGAAGAGCCTGAAGAATCCGAGCCTGAAGCGGACTTCGAAGAAGCAACTGAGGGCAAGTCCTAACCCATCTTAAGCCCATTGAACCCATGTTTTATTTACCGCGCCGATAGACAGCGATGCTAGCCTACTTTGGGAATGTGTTAAACATTGTGTAGTTTAATACCTACTCGATCTCAGGTATTTATATTTATGTCAGTAACTTGCTGTATAAATATAGATATTTTCATTGAAAACCATTACCGACGTGTCCTCGATAACTGTAGGAATTTCCGTTCCTAGTTAGTTTTACGGAACGGATACTACCTTGATACTAGAACTGCTTAGGACTCCATCTGCGGTGTTCTACACCGCCACACCATCTACCATTAATTTACAAAACGAGTTATAAGGAATTTAGTGGTGTGAGTATAAACAAAAGGGATGGGATTAGAACAACTGGTGCTAGGTGAAGAGGGGACATTTCTGGCCGTGAGGTGGGGCTCACCTGAGGTGATGGTGATAAGTGTGTAGGCTTCGCTGTGGTCCACCTGCCGTGGACGAGACCGCCACCCCTGCCATATGAGGACTGATTCGTTAGCCCTCGACTTAGTAATCCTCGTGCAACCACAGAACCTGTACTTTTTGGGCAGGACTTATTCTCTCTATGTATTCTTTCCACATCGAACCACTAGGGGGTCGGTAGTGAAGACACAAGGGAACAGGAGAAGGGCGTGAGATGACTCGCTGCCTGGCCCTCGATGGTAATTGCCTGCGTCATGGGAGCGTAAGCTCACGAATATAGCCCCTGGTTTGGTAATACTCGGGATTGAAGGGGACCAGGAAAAGGCGTGAATGCGGTGGATATTCACGACCTGGCTCCGAGAATGTACCAACGCGTCATCGACAGCTTGGAAAACCCCGAGGGATGGCCCCTGTTTGCACCTTGAGTGAAATCTGTGAAAAACTGCGTAGATGTGGATAGGCGTTATGTAGCTCTAATGATCAGGAGTAGCATAACCTGTGGGTATAGTGTACAACCTCTGCAGAGTTAAAAATCCTTCCGGATAGGCTGTTGTCACGGTATTGACATGCTACTGCTCGGGCGCCCTACGATTAGACTTTACTCATTGCCTTGATGCGTGAGTGGGTGTAGCGACCCGTGATTTGGAATTGCATGGTTGTGTGCCTAGGGCCAGCATGAGAATGCTTACGCCCAATATAAAACTTGAGAACTGCGGAGAGGAGTGAAAACCTTTCCCAGGTCCACTCTACTAAAATATAGCAAATGCTCTTCTCTCTACTTTAAATTCTCTTCCAGTAGGGAACCGGCATGAAAACATGCTTTCCGCAGAACTTTACCTCTAGCTTTCCTTGTTTCGCTATGGCGAAACCCCTTACCTACTTGTTGGGACTTGCTGAGTACCTTTGTACTCACTCTTTCCGTTGTTGCTACTTTTGCTCAGAAGATGAGGATGACGAAGAAGATGCTGACTGTGAAGAGTAGAAGTCTCGTTCGCCGTCAAGTTGCCTGTGGAGTGTGTATAGAATAGGTGTGGTTTGTCTAGAGTCGCTGTGCCGACTCATGCTTGTACTCTAGACTTGTTTGCCGAACCTTTTTAGGTTTAGTGCAATGTAATAAAGTACGTGTGATAAATACCACTTTGTTTTGAATGTGCGTACCAGCTACGGATCCAAGGAATGGTACAGGTGGCACATAGACGCTCCTTTCTGAAAAGGAGGGTCCCACAATCTGTTCTTCAACGGTCCAAACACTAGTGTTTCTGTTTTCATGCCGACTTCCCCGATTCGCTGGCCTGCTAAATGTTGCGCCGCCAACGCCAACAAGGTGCTGTTAGAAATGATCGTAGTCCCGGATTCCGCTCTGGTTCCCGTCCCTTCCAATAGCAAGTAAGGCGTGAGAGGTTGATGAAGATCATCCCGTTCCTCAGTCACTCAAGCAAAGAACATAGGAGAGAGACATATTGGACATGGTGGAACCAATTCTTATTTCATCATCTCTGTAAGTACACAAATAGTTCTAATATATAGAGGGTAATAGATAACCCCATGACCTTTGGTATGAGCCCATTATCTTTTCACATTCCACTAAGGAATTCTTAACACTCCCTTGGGCGAATACCACGACCAACTCATGCCTCGTTAAAAAAAACCCTGTGAGAAAAATGTGAAGAAAGAGTACATGATTGTCTCTTAATGTATTGCACTTCTTGCCTCATTAAAAACTTTATGTGAGAAACTTCAAAAAAACTCACTAGGAAAAAAGAGTGCAACAATGTCTTTTGGACAGGTTATAATCTTCAAGATTATAATATTTATGATCTTCAGGACCAATCAATATGCATCGTTGTGTAGGAGTGTTCTCCCCCTGAACCCAGCACTTCTCTCAAATGTCTCATACCAATTCTTCGAACACATTTATAAAATGTGATTGCAAGAAGAGACTCAGTGAATAAATCTGTTAGATTTTCACATGATTTTGTTTGTAAAATGTTTACCTCACCTTGCTTCTGGAGTTCGTGAGGGTAGAAGAACTTGGGGGTTATATGTTTAGTCATATTAGTTTTGACATAGTCTATTTGCATTTGTGCAACACATGTTGCATTATCCTCATAGATAATGGTGGGGTTTTGACGGTTTCATGACCACATGACTTCTGGATATGGTTTATCATCCGTCGTAGCCATGCACATTCACGTGCGGTTTTATAGAGTGCAATTATCTCTAAATGGTTTGTAGATGTTGCTACTAAAGTCTGTTTACACGATCGCCATGATATGGCTGTACCACCACAGAGAAAAACAAAACCAGTCTGAGATCTTGCTTTATGCGGATCTGATAGATATCCAGCGTAACCTACCATGGTTTGACTTTGAATTTTTGGAAAAAATAGTCCAAAATCTTGAGTGCCTTTAAGGTATCTCAATATTGTCTTAACACCTACCTAATGTCTTCTGGTTGGAGCTGCACTGTACCTAGCAAGTAAATTCACTGCAAATGTAATGTCTGGTCTAGTGCAATTCGCTAAGTACATTAGTGCTCCAAGGGCACTAAGATAAGGAACTTCTGGTCCTAAGATTTCTTCATTTTCATCTTTAGGTCTAAACGGATCTTTATCCTTGTCAAGAGACCTTACGACCATGGGAGTTTTCAATGGATGAGCTTTTATCATATTAAATCTCTCGAGGACGTTCTTCGTATAGGTCGACTGGTGTACAAGAATTCCTTCAGGGAGATGCTCGATTTGCAGGCCCAAGCAAAATCGTGTTTTACCTAAATCTTTCATTTCAAACTCCGCTTTAAGGTAGGTACTTGCCTCCTTAATATCCTCATCATAGCCTATGATATTTAGGTCATCAACATAGACTGAAATGATACAAAATCCATTCTGAGATTTTCTTATAAACACACAAGGACAATCCTCATTATTTACATAACCCTTCTTCAAGAGGAATTCACTTAACCTGTTGTACCACATCCGACTAGATTGAGCCCATACAGTGACCTCTGCAATTTAACACTGTACATGTTGTGATTTGCTTTATTTGGATCCAGAATTTTAAATCCATCAGGGACTTTCATATATATATGTTTGAATCTAATGACCCATACAAGTACGCGGTCACATCCATTAACTGCATCTTAAGATTTAATCTTGCAACCATAGATATTAAGTATCGGAACGTTATGCCACTCATTATAGGAGAATATGTTTCATCATAATCGATGCTAGGTTTCTGCGTGAACCCTTGTGCTACAAGCCTCGCTTTATATCTCACCACCACATTATTTTCATCCCTCTTTCGAACAAAAACCCATTTGTATCCTACAGGGAATACTTTGAGGGGCGTAAGGGCTATAGGCCCGAATACTTGCCTCTTATTAAGCGAGCGCAATTCCGTCTCTATTACCTCTTTCCATTTGACCCAATCTGGGCGCTTTCGGCATTCAGCCGTGGACTTTGGTTTAGGATCCTCATCAATCGCATCAGCGATTTTAGAGACGAAATGTTTGTCGACAACTGTAGTCTTTCTATTAATTAATTCTCCCATTTTAGCATAATTTGTGGCAATTTCATTTTACTTATCCAGCTCTTCTTGATTTCCCAAAATATTTGAGTCTGGATGTTTTGATGCCCCAGTGCTCTGAATTGTGCGCACATGTGCACTAGGGCCTTCACCTTCAGGGTGTGTCACTTCTGAGACAACCGAACGGGAGTGAAATGCATGTTCTTTGGTATTTTGCTTTTGCGGACGTCTCCGCTTAGCATGTACCAAATCCTCCGGATATCTCTCCCTTTTTCTAGGATTGGGGGCTTGAGAGTTCACACCCTCCAGGGGTATCTCACTCCTCTTATATCAGTAAAAGCATCAGGTAAATTATTTGCTAAATGTTGCAGGTTTATTATTCTTTGAACTTCAAGTTCAGCATCTTTTGTACGTGGATCAAGTGAATGGATGCCACTTGCACACCATTCTATTTCACGCCATTCTTTTGAATTTAGGTACAATCCTCCCCCTAATGCCGGGAAATGGTCTTCATCAAAGACACAATCAGCGTACCGAGCCGTAAATAAATCTCTAGTTTTAGGCTCCAAATATTTGATTATGGATGGAGTTTCATAACCAACATAAATCCCCAACTTCCGGTGGGGTCCCATAGCTGTAAGTTGGGGTGGTGATATCGGCACGTAAACAATGCAACTGAATTTTTGCAGATGGAAAATCACAGGTTCTTGTCCACGAGTTAGCTCGAAGGAAGAAGCAGAGTGATATGCAGTTGGTCTATACTGAATTAATGCGACAGCATGTAGTACTGCATGTCCCCAACAACTGGTGGGTAGTCTGCTATCTTGTAAAAGTGGTCTGGAAATTAATTTTATTCTCTTAATAAGAGACTCAGCTAGCCCATTTTGAGTATGAACATGAGTACAGAATGCTCAACTTTTATTCCCAGAGCAAGACAGTAGTCATTAAATGCTTTTGAGGTGAACTCTCCAGCATTATCCATTCGAATTGACTTAATGCGGCTCTCTGAAAAACTAGCCCGCAAATGGATAATCTGGGAAATAAATTTAGAAAATGCATGGTTCCACGTAGACAACAGGCATACGTGGCTCCATCTTGTAGAGGCATCTATAAGTACCATGAAATATCTGAATGGTCCAGACAAAGGATTTATCGGACCACATATATCACCTTGGATTCTCTCCAGGAAACCCAAGGGTTCAGCCTTCAACTTCAGGTAAGGTAAGATGGCTTGGTAATGAGCTTTCCTTTCGCACATGATTTGCAGAAAAAATTCTTTTGCTGAGGAATGTGTATATTTTTAATGCCATGACCAATAGACCCTTTTATAATTTTTCGTATCATTATTAATCCAGGATGACCTAGCCTTTCATGCTATATTTTAAAGGATTCTAGGTTTCTAAAAATTGTAGGCATCGCAACATATTCTTGAGGGGTTCTAATTGTTGTATAGTATATTCCAGAAGCGGTGCCAAGTGCTTTTTCAACCTTTTTTATTTTATTATTATCTGACTGTGTGATATACAAGAATTCAGCCATGCCTTCGCATGCATTTGTAATATGATAACCACTGCGTCGGATATCTTTAAAGGTAATGAGAGTACGTTCAGATCTCGGATATAGAAAAGCTTCTTCAATGAAGATTCTAGTATTATTTGGGAGGACCACAACGGCTCGACCGGAGCCAACAATGCGGCCATTGCTTCTGGCAGTTGTTATGTGTTTCAGTCTTTTTCTGCAGTGTCTGAAAATACTTCGTCTCTCTAAGTATTGTATTCGTGGCACAACTATCAACCAAGCAAGGTTTTTCTTCTGCCTCCATTGGAATATAACACTTATTCTATAGAAATATAATATTTTTGTTTAGTATCAAGCATATTGATGTGAACAAATATTTAAATAATGAACAAGAAAAAAGACAAATATAATAACCATAAAGATAACTTTATTAATATAAAGGTCCAGTAGATCCATTAAAGAGTGTGTGCTCTACAAGAGCATTACATCATGACCAAATGTTCTTCTGCAAGAAGTAACACAAATTTATTATTAACTAAAGGAAAATGACTCATAAACGGACCGGACTACTTTATGTCCTGGCCTCCTCAGCCGGAAGGTCATCACCATCAAGGTCGAAATCATCATCATCCTCTTCAGCTGCAGTACCAGTGTGAGCAATTGGGTCAACATCCATACCTTGAAGTGCTGGAATGTCAGTGGGCAAAGTAGGCACATGGAGTTGTCCTCTAGTTTCAGTAGCCACAGGACTTGTACAAAGTGAGCCTCTGGATTCTGATGCTTCTTTCACTCTTGTCACATCTGGATCAAATGTGGCTCAGTGTTGCAAGTGCGGGACCAATGCTTCTGAGATCCGCAACAAAAACAACCCTGGTTGGGGTGTTTAGCTCCACTAGCTTTGCCTTTAGGACCTTTCTTTGCCTTACCATTACCACTACCACTACCACCAGGCTTCGGGCCTTTGTTTGTCGGCTTCTTGAAATACCCACCCTTATTATTTCCTTGCTTACCACCACGTTGTTGGCCCTTGTTTCTGAAAGGAGCTTTTCCCTTGCCATTATGGAAAGTAGCATTTGCTTTAGGCACTGCGTGTGACCCAGCAAGACGCATATGAAAATTCTTCATCAAAAGATCATTCTGGGTTTCGGCAGCAAGTAGAACTTGGATAAGTTCAGAGTACCTCTTGTACTTGTTGTTTCGATACTGCTGCTGGAGTACTATGTTGGAAGGGTGGAAGGTTTCAAGAGTCTTGTCTATCATTTTCGATTATGTGACTTTCTGCTCACAGAAACGAAGTTGGCCGACAATGCGGTGAAGTGCAGTGTTATACTCTCTCACTGTCTTGAAATCAAGAAAACGTAGTTGACCCCAATCACGCTGAGCTTGAGGAAGCATGATAGACTTTTGCTTGCCAAACCACTCCTGGAGTGCGGACCATAGCTCAAGAGAGTCTCGCACCTCCAAGTACTCCATCATCAAGTCAAAATGGATGCGATGTCTTATGAAAATTGATGCCCGCGCCACTTCATGTGGCAGAATCTCAGCATCATCAGCAGTGCGTGAAGTAATTGTGTGCGAAAATTGCATCGCTGCAAGGTGGAACTCACAGTCCACCACACACGTCTGGTAGTTGTTTCCATCTAATGCAAGTTGCTTGAATTGCAGAGGGGTGATGTTGGCCATTTCCTATAAATTCATCTGAATATACTTCGGGTAAATAAGCGTGAATGGTGAATTAGAATTATGGTCATGTGTAATATTAAACAATTAAGTGTGTAAAATGAGCATTATTAAAAAAAAATGTAGGAAAGCTCATAAGGTACTTCGGGACCGTTATATATATATATATATATATATATATATATATATATATATATATATATATATATATATATATATATACATACACAAATAAATCATATAAAAG
>BCLF01000027.1:1848140-1876528 GCA_001602275.1 Zoysia japonica | reverse complement strand
ATATAAAAGATTATATGAAATTGCCATAAATTAATATAGAATATACCACATGTATTGCTCACAAAATAAATAAATTTTATGTGGAGCATTTTTTATGCGGTACTGTAAGTTCATGCGATGGTTTGCACATGCCATAATCTAGCTAGTAATCCTTGGTGGAAAAATGCGTCCATGATGCATGCAACATTTATCAAAAAAAATGCATGCGTTACCTAATTAAAGGTTTAGAGGTGCTAATGCCCCGCATGTATGGGAGAACATAATTGTCATGCACTGTCTCCTTAGGGCACTCTCAATTGAGTATTTATAATGGTTTCTATCTCTCTTAATTAGGTTGATAATTTATTATTTTACTGATGTGACAACAAAATTAACTAAGAGAGAGAATGTAAAATGAAGAAATCGTTTCTCAGGTAAGAAACGAAGTCTTCCCTCAAATCGATGCTCCAAGAAACGATCTCCACCGCGTTGGGAAGACTCTGCTCGTTTCCATGGCGTAGAACCCAGATCCCGTGCGGCGCCAGCTTTCATTCACCGCCTGCGCGGGAACGCAGCCCGCCATCCACCTCTCGGTCCCGTGCTCGCCCGCGCCGCTCGCCTCCCGCGCACGCCGCCTCCCGCTCTCTTCCCGCGCGCATCAGCCGACTCCTTCCCGGCCAGGCGCGAACCCAGCCGGCGCCCGCCTCCTGGCCTCACTGAGTCACCACCTGGGCAGCGGGGACCGTTGAGGTGGTGCTGGCCTCTGTGCGAACGAGACTCCACCCACCGCTGCTGGATGCTGCGAGCCTGCAAGGTGCTGGGAGGTCACGTGCGGCAGGTAAAAGCATATGGCGTATGATTTGTTGATTCAATTCGATTTGGTGTATGTTTACGTGTGGTGTGGCTTCTTGATTCAGGGAGGTGCTCGTGGTCAGGAGCTGCTAGCTTTAGAGCCTCGAGTGATACTAATGTTTATGGGCCTCTTGAGCTGCAGCTGGAGCCTCTTGACAATATTCTTTTGGTTATACAATGAGCATCATTCTGGACACAATTTTACAGCTGCAACTATGCAGGTTGTCATTTTCTTTATTGATAAATTTTGTCCATCCGGCAGCTCTGAGTAATTTGCTTTCGGTAGAGATGGTTTGCCCACAATGATTGACAGCTTTTGTTTCTTTGGATTGCAGTTCAAGGAGGATGGGTGCAAATATCATTTTGAGAAGTAGAGTGACTGCAGAACAGCAGATGAATACTATCAGTCTATAAATTTTGCCTGTTTAACCTCTGTCTGTAAATTTTGCCTGTTAAATCTGTATGTACATTTTGCCTGTTAAATCTGTATGTAAATTTTGCCTGTTATCATCGTGTCTTGTTATCATGTTGTCTATCCTTTATCTTTAATAAATTACAAAGTTTAGTACTTATCAAGAGTGTCGCCTAAGAAAATATTGAACTTTGCTGCAGCAATGATCATGTTGCCTAAGAAATGTCATCATATTGTTGTCTTTGGGCAAATTCTTTTTTTAAGCTGCTTCTTGTATGTTGCCACAATTGATCAAACCTCATTTATAGATCCTGCAAGAGATTCTTAATTTTTTCTCTCCATAGAAACTAGTATAAAAACTATGCATTGAAGGAGATTAGGTCTATAAGACAATTTATTGCTCTCTCTCTCTCTCCTTTAGAAACTACCTCAAGAAACTATCCATTGGGAGTGCCTTTATCATCCCTGATTAAGTGGTGATTAAGTTTGAGCACCGACTCTTAGCCGGTCTAAGCTGCTCACACCAAGACTAATAGGCAAAGATCACTCCTCTTAAGCCCTACAAACTCTATAAGTGCATAAATACTCTCTATCACTCTCCTACTAGCACCAAAGATCTTCAATCTTGTAATGTGCTCTTTTGGTGGTATCCCTTGGCTTCTCACAACTTGGCAGCAGCAATTCTGATCAGGAGCACACAGAAAAACGTCCCCCTCCGCAGTTTAAATAGGCTCCAAGCTCAGAAATAACCGTTAGAACGTGATGTTATAAAGCTGACTGCTTTTTCCAATCACCAGACTCTTCGGTGACTGACCCACCAGACTGTCCGGTGACTCTTCTTCCTGCTCAGCCAGAGAAACATCCTCTCTGGAGTCCACTCCATAGGACACCGGACTGTTCGCTGAGACTCCTCGACGACTCCAGAGAGCACCTCTCTCTGGACTGGCTCCTCCAGGGGTCACCGAACTGTCCGGCAACCTCACGGACTATCTGGTGACTACTTCTTCAGCTGGCTTCGAGCTCCGGTCTTCGACTTTGCTTTCTCTGCCATCTTTAGTGCTTTTTGAGGATTTAAAGAGCGTTCACACACCTTTAACACTTGTATGACAGGAGACGAATGACCTCTACCCTCTTAATAGTACCGGCGTTCTTATAGACTCTCTAGCTAGTTCTTAGCCTCGGTCCATCAAAGCTCGGCAACTGCTCTTCTAGGGATCATCACCATCAACCACCGAGGAAGCCCACCATGTTGTTGTAGAGTATACTGGTGGAATCTGCAACACAGCCGTCACCTATGGTTGTACACTCAATCACCAAAATCAATTCATACCTTTTAAGGGACTTAAAAGGTCATGAAGCTTACAAAGGAATGCTCAGCGATTTTTTCTGAGATATCGAAAGGATGGCGCCTTCTCCTAATCCTCGTTGAACCACTCTCGTCGGAATCTTGGTTCCTCCCATCGTTCTCGGAACGATGCTCACAAGGGTACGCTTCACTCTCGAAGTGAAGACACCTGCGGCCTAGCTGTCGCACACAATATCCAAGCGCTAGAGCAAGCCTTCAAGGCTCGGACGCTCACTCTTGGTGTCCCATTCGAGCGGAGGACCCGAAACCGCGTACAAACTTGATGTCGACTTCCACAATCTCCTTAGAAGCTTGGACAACGACACCTAACCGGTTTAGGCTACTATAGACCAAGAGTAACTAGTCAAAGTCACTCCTCTCAGCCTCACAAGCTCTAGAAATACATGTGTGTTCTTTGCTACTCTTCACAAGCACTCAAGATCTCATTAGATGCTTTATTGTGCTCCGTTGACAAAGAATAGCTCAAAACAAATGATCTTCAACTGTTCTAGTCGCGAGCAACCTACACAACAGCCCCCAACGGTTTAAATAGGCCTCAAGCCACGAAACAACCGGTAAGAGCTGTTGACAAAAAGCTGACTGCTTTTTGCAGTCACCGGACTCTCCGGTGACTAGGACCACCGAACTGTCCGGTGACTCATGGTCTCCTTCTGGAAAAAAAAATCTCTCTGAAATCCACTCCATGAGACACCGCACTGTCCGGTGACCTTCTCTTTTGCATTACCAGAGACACCTCTTCTGGACACCTTCTCTGGACTCCTGCCTCGACACTCACCGGACTGTCCGGTGACACCGACGGACTGTCCGATGACTCCTTCAGCTGCTGAACTTGAACTGCTTCAAAGGTCTTCACTCTTTCGGCTTCAAACCTTGACACCTTCAAGCTTTCACTGATCACTCAAGTGCCTCAGAGAACCTAGAGCATCCACACTTCTTAATTTCTATAAAACTGAGACGAGTGACTCGACCCCACTTAATAGTTCCAGTGTTTCTTATTGACTCAAGGCCTAAAAGATAAGCCACACTTGGCTCTAAAC
Organism: Zoysia japonica; assembly: GCA_001602275.1. NCBI lineage: Eukaryota > Viridiplantae > Streptophyta > Magnoliopsida > Poales > Poaceae > Zoysia > Zoysia japonica. The sequence continues at coordinate 1,872,882 of BCLF01000027.1, read as the reverse complement.
AATCCTTAGCCTTGAACCAGTAACCTCCTTGAAAACATTCTGAAAGCACGGATAGCCTTGCAGCAACCAACACGTAGAAATGTAGAAAGGTAGAGATAAACTTGCATCCAACAAGTTAGTTCATGGTTCTCATTTAATTACCAAAATTATTCATACCTTTGAGGGGCTTCAATATTCATGAAGCTAACAATCCTCTTTTTTGGTGATTGATGACAACCCTGATGCAAATTATCAAGATGATACAAAAGATAGTAATGAAAGCACAAGACAACCTTTAAGAAAACAAGATAGGCGAAAATAGTCTTACCATCTCTTACCATGAAGTCCACAAATTGCAAGAGGTTTCATACCGTAGCTTCAGAGCTCCCCCTTGATAAGTGCATAGCTTGATTTGATCGATAGTGGCCACAAGGCAAGTAGAGAATCACCTTCTATTATCTCCCCTCTACTTGTCTCTTGTAAATAGAGAATAACCATAAGGCAAGTAGAGGGCCAAAGAGAGTAATCAAAGGATTAGAGAAATAGGAAGGATTACTCCCTTTGTTTTCTTGGGACTTCATCTTGTCTTTACTTTTTTGTCTTCACTCTTCTTCTCTTGTTCATCTTTGCTTCTCGATCATCTTTTCTTCTCTTCCATTTCTCTCCCTTTTGTCATCTATCAACCAAAAAGATATGTTATAGATAGAATTTCATAATAATAACTAAGATATGTTATAGAACAACGTTACTGTATTCTCATATTCTTTCTCTTGCTCATCATCTCCTTGAGTCTTGATCATCTTCTAGTTCCCAAGCTCCTTCTCCCCCTCGAGTTAGCATCCCTCCTAAAGAATCAGCAAAGAAACTTCCTCTCTCCTCAACAAGAGAGGGTTAGTGACTGTAAAAAGAAATGTATGAATCATAGTCTTTGAGCCGCGTAAGTGAGATTAACCTTAGAGCTCGAAAGATTGTGATTCATTGGCATGAAGCTCACAATTGCTATAAAGAAGTCTAGAAGCAATCAACTTATATTGCTTATGAGTAACTCCCTCTAGACTCGTGCTTGACGTCAAGACTCTAGATGCAATGCATGAAATGCACAAGAATGCAAAACAAAAGTAAAAGATGCATGCTTATGAAGAAGAAGGACTAGAAAAGAAATACCCTCATCACATTTGAATCCTTTTGCAAGCTTACTCACAACGATCCTCATCTCCTAGCCTTGGGCACCCCGTGAACCTCTTTTCCAAGCTTTCCAAGATCATTGCTATCTTAAAAGGGTTTGATGATGGTCCAACAAAATAAGAAGAAAACAAAAACAAAGTAAGCACAAGCAAACAAGTATTTACGAAGGAAATACTAAGCTTTGGAGGTTACTCAAGTGAAGTCTGAAAGATCAAAAATATTAAGCTCTCCTCTTAGTCTGTTAAAATTCTTCTCATCAAAGGGCTTTGTAAATATGTCAGCCAATTGATCATTTGTCCTCACACTTATAAGCTCAATGTCCTTCCTGACAATGTGATCCCTTATGAAGTGATGCTTGACCTCAATATGCTTAGCATGCCCATGATCGCCCTTATGAAGTGTCATATTAATTGCACTCTCACTATCACAATAGAGAGGAATTTGATTGTTCACCAGTCCATAATACATGAGAGTTTGCTTCATATAAAGAAGTTGGGCACAACAAGCATCGGCTGCCATGTATTTCGCTTTGGCCGTTGAGAGAGCCACGGCATTTTGCTTCTTCGAACTCCAAGCAAGCAAAGATCTTCCAAGAAATTGACATCCACCGGAGATACTCTTTCTACTAACTTTGCATCCGGTAAAGTCCGAATCAGAGTAGCCAACAAGATCAAATCCCCCCATCCTTTATGTATCAAAGGCCCATAGAAAGTGTATACTTGAGGTACCCAAGAATTCTTTTGACAGCTTTAAGATGAGATTCTTTAGAATTAGCTTGATAACAAGCACATAAGCATACACTAAACAATAAGATATAATAAAGAACAAATCATAGATCGATAAAGCTTCTTATCAACCGAAATACCACTCTCATCCGGGTCAAGAATACCATTTGTGGCCATTGAAGTCTTGATTGGTTTTGAGTCCTCCGTATCAAACCGCTTAAGGAGATCTCTTGTATACTTCTCTTGGTAGATGAATGTCCCATTATTCATTTGCTTGGCTTGGAATCCTAGGAACAAATGGAGCTCACTTATCATAGACATATCAAACTCTTTGGCTATTAGATCACAAAATTCAACATTATAAGATTCATTAGTTGAGCCAAAGATAATGCCATTCACATATATTTGGCAAATAAAGAGATCATCATCAACATGTTTAGTAAAAAGAGTGTTATCAATACTCCCTATCTTGAAGCCCTTGTCGGTGAGAAAATCTCTTAGACGTTCATACCATGCCCTTGGTGCTTGTTTGAGACCATACAATGCCTTCTTCAATTTGAAGACGTGATCGGGATGGTTGGGATCCTCGAAGCTGGGTGGTTGCTCTACATAAACCTGCTCATTAATATAGCCATTAAGAAATACACTCTTTACATCTATTTGATATAATTTGAAATTAAAACGAGATGCATAAGCGAGCAAGGTTCGAAGAGACTCAAGTCTAGCCACACGGGCAAATGTCTCATGAAAGTTCACCCCTTCAACTTAAGAGTAACCCTTGGCAACGAGTCTTGCTTTGTTTCTGAAGACATTCCCGTTCTCATCTTGCTTGTTCTTGAAGTACCCATTTGGCACCGATGATGTTCTTGCCCTTTGGCCTCTTTACCAACTCCCACACTTGATTCCGCTCAAAGTTGTTTAGCTCCTCTTGCATAGCCAACATCCATTTGTGGTCTTCTACTGCCTCATCAATGTTCTTGGGCTCTAAAAAATACATAAAAGAGAAATTCTCACAAGCAATGTTAGCCGCATCATCATTATCATCATCATTAGTATAGTTTGGCTTATATTGATTTCTTCTAGTCTATTATCCTTGAGAGGGACTCTCAATAATCAAGTCACTTCTGTGAGCTCGAAGAATGGGTTTGTGCCTCTTTGGAGCCTCTTGTCATGGTGCTTGCGGTGAAGAGACTTCTTGAGCATCTTGTATAGCTTGCTCCTTGGAGATGACGGTGTCTTGTAAGCGGAGTGGAGAGCTGCAACCTTCTTCTACTCTTGATGTCATTGTTGGACATGGTGGTGTACCACTTGATGTAGGCGATCCTTGAGAGCTTGGAGTAGAAGGTGCTTGATGTGGTTCTCTCAGAGCTGAACACTTGATGATTCTCCCACTTGAGTTGTTGATGTAGCATTTTCATAGAGAGTTGTTGAAGAATCTTCTGCTGGTGGAGTAGAAGCATCATCTTCTCTTGGAAGCACATCACCCACCGACATCTTTCTCATAGCTTCCTCCAATGGCTCATCATCATCTACATCACAACTACAAGTTTCTTTGTTCTCTTGAGAACCGTTAGTTTCATCAAATTGCACATCACATGATTCCTCAACAAATCCGTAGTAGTATTGAAAACACGATAGGCTTTAGAGTTACCGGAATATCCGACGAGAAATCCAATGTCGGTCCTCTTTTCAAACTTACCAAGCCTCTTCCTCTTCTTGAAGATATAGCATTTGCATCTAAAGACCCAAAAGTAGCCTACATTAAGCTTCCTTCCCACCAATAGCTCATAGGGAGTTTTCTTCAAGAGGTGATATAGATACACATGGTTTGAGGTATAGCATGTCGTATTGATGGCTTCAGCCCAAAACCTCTTCGGTGTTCTATATTCATCCAACATGGCTCTAGCAAGAGTGATAAGAGTCCTATTCTTCCTCTCAACAACACCATTTTGCTCCGATGTACAAGTAGCCAAGAATTCATGCTTGATGTCAAGATCATCACAATATTCTTCAATGATAGAGTTCTTGAACTCTGTCCCATTATCACTTCTCACTTTCTTGATCTTAGCTTCAAACTCATTTTGAGCTCTCTTGGCAAACTTCTTGAAATTTGAGATAGCTTGGGCTTTGTCCTCAAGAAAGATAGTCCAAGTGTACCGAGAGAAGTCATCAACGATCACCATACAATAGAGATTACCCCCAAGACTTTTGTATGTAGTTGGACCAAAAAGATCAATATGAAGCAGCTCTAGGGGTCTTGAGGTAGACATGACGGTCTTGCATGGGTGAAGAGTTGCCACTTGCTTTCTCGATTGACAAGCGCTACACAATTTGTCCTTTTCAAAGGTGACATCCTGAATTCCGAGAATCAATCCCTTCTTGGTGACCTTCTTCAATTGACCCATTCCAATGTGAGCAAGTCTTCTATGCCATAGCCACCCTTTTGAAGACTTCGCGATTAGGCAAGTTTGAGGGGCAACATCACTAGTAGAGAAATCAACAATATAAAGATTGTTGTGCTGAAATCTATTGAAGGTAAGACCCAGTGATTTGTTGATCAGTTCAGCTCCTTTATCACTAAAGAAACAAGTGAAGCCAAGGTCACAATGTTGAGCAACTGAGAGCAAGTTGAAACTCAATGACTCCACAAGCATGACATTTGAGATTGTCAAATCATTTGATATGGCCACCTTGCCTAGTCCCTTGACTCTTCCCTTAGAATTATCTCCGAAGGTCACTTTGTCTTTGTTATCATCTTCTTTGATGGTGGAAAACATTTTATGATTTCCGTTCATATGTTGGGTACATCCACTGTTAAGAACCCAATGCTTTTCACCGTTCTTGTAATTCACCTTGCTTGAGGCCATTAGACAAGAGAGGTTAGTATCAAAAGCATTACTAGATTCATCATTACTAACCTCTACAATGAGAGCAAGATCATGAGATGACATTTGTTCTTTTGAAGCACTTGAAGTGATTCTTTCATGAATCAATTTTCTTCTTGCGTGCTTCATCAATAGCAATATACCTCTTCTCATAAGAGTTTCATTAGGCAAGACAACAAGATTATCATACTCATCACATAGCATATCATAATAATCCTTTACTAAGCTACTAGTAATATCATCATCAACAATGTATGAAAAAGAGCTAGTAGAGGTGGAGTTTACGCAAATCGTGGGCTCAAGGGTGTGATGAGCATGAGCATCAATATTCTTGTTTTAGGTGGAAACAGTGGTGTTCATCTTCATGTATGAAGCAACATGGGAGGCACAAGAGCTAGACAACTTGCATGTGAAGAACTTCTTGATGATTTTGTCATGAGAGATCTTAAGTGCTCCTTCAAATGAGTTGATCATTTCAACAAGATTCCTCAATCTAATCATGGCAGCACCTATAGATTCATCATTAAGAATTCCAAAGTGAGTGTAAACATCTATGAGCTCAAGATAAGTAAGATTATCATTCATAGTAGCAATAAGAGAGTTGCTAGATGAAGAGTTTGAAGAGTTGTTCATGTTAGCACTCAAATTCTCCGGTTTGTGGCATATAGGTAGCTTTGCAAGAAATCCTTCCAAGAGCCACTACCAGACCCCAATGAAGAACACGCCTTCATTAATCCCGATCACTTCTTAAAGGCGGTTAAGCCCCAATTTGAGCACTTGGCTCTGATACCATTTGAGAGGATCAAGTGACCAAGAAGGAGGGGGTTGAATCAGGCACTAATACTACTATAACTTTTTCTTACACTTCCTAAATTCTAGCAATCAAGCAACCAATTCCTAGCAAGAGAGAGATCTAAGTGCGAGCTAAGAACAAGCTAGGAGATAATCAAAGCCTATGAGATAGAGAAGGATCAACCTATCAAGCTAGTAAGCACACCGGCATGAGAGCCACCAAGAGAATCAACCAAGCAACCTAACACACAACTTGCAATAAGGTCAATGCGATAAGTAAAGAGAAGAGTGAAAGGAATGCCCAGCGATTTTTCTCGAGGTATCGAAAGGATGGCGCCTTCTCCTAATCCTCGTTGAACTACTCCCGTCGGAGTCTTAGTTCCTCTCATTATTCTCAGAACAATATTCACAAGGGTACGCTTCACTCCTGGAGTGAAGACACTAGCGACTCGGCTGTCGCACATAATACCCAAGCGCTAGAGCAAGCCTCCAAGGCTTGGGCGCTCACTTTTGGTGTCCCTTTCGAGTGGAGGACCCGAAACCACGTACAAACTTGATGTCGACTTTCACAATCTCCTCAAAAGCACAGATAACGACATCTAACCAGTCTAAGCTGCCATAGACCAAGAGTAACAAGCCAAAGTCACTCCTCTCAGCCTCACAAGCTGTAGGAATGCGTGGATGCTCTTTGCTACTCTTTACAACCACTCAAGATCTCACTAGATGCTCTCTTGTGCTCCCTTGACATAGAATGGCTCACAACAAATGATCTCCAACTGTTCTAGTCGCAAGCAACCTCCACAATAGCTCCTCCAACGTTTAAATAGGCCCCAAGCCACGAAACAACCGTTAAGAGCTGTTGCCAAAAAGCTGACTACTTTTTACAGTCACCGGATTGTTTGGTGACTCCTGGTCTCCTCCTAGCAAAAAAAACCTCTCTGAAATCCACTCCATGAGACACCGAACTGTCTGGTTCATACCATCACTGGACTGTTCGGTGACCTTCTCTTTTGGATCACCAGAGACACCTCTTCTGGAGCTCACTGGACTGTCCGGTCTCTGACCGATGGACTGTCCGATGACTTTTTCCTAAGACTTCAGAGAGCACCTTTTTTTGAACTGCAAACTCTAGCACTCACCAGACTGTCCGGTGACTCCTGTCGGACTGTCTGGTGACTCCAGCTTCACTGACTCCAGGGAACACCTTCTCTGGACTCCTGCCTCGACACTCACCGGACTGTCTAATGACACCGACAAATTGTCCGGTGACTCCTTTAGCTGCTGAACTTGAATTGCTTCAAAGGTCTTCACTCTTTCGGCTTCAAACCTTGACTCCTTCAAGCTCTCACTGATCACTCAAGTGCCTCAGAGAACGTAAAGCATCTACACTCTCTAATTCTTGTAAAATTAAGACGAGTGACCCGACCTTTCTTAATAGTACCGGTGTTTCCTATTGACTCAAGGCCTAAAAGCTAAGCCACACTTGGCACTAAACAATTCTTAGCCTTGAACCAGCAACCTCCTTGGAAACACTTCGGAAGCATGGACAGCCTTACAGCAACCAACTCGTAGAAATATAGAAAGGTAGAGATAAACCTGCATCCAACGAGTCAGTTCATGGTTCTCATTCAAACCAAAATCATTCATATCTTTGAGGGGCTTCAATGGTCATGAAGCTAACACCGAGGAAGTGATGTAGACCACCAAGGTCTGTCATGGCGAACTCTGAGTGTAGAAGGCGTGTGAGTCAGTGTAGCAGCTCCGTCGAGTTGGCGGTGAGGATGATGTCGTCGACATAGAGGAGAAGGTATGCCAGGTTGTCACCATCTTTGAGGATGAAGAGGGAGGTGTCCGACAGAGAAGCCTTGAACCCCGAGGCCTTGATGAAGGTGGCGAACCGCTGGTACCACGCGTGAGGGGCTTGCTTGAGCTTGTATAATGACTTCCGGAGCAGACACACATGATCAAGCCGTGAACTATCAACAAAGCCGGACAGTTGCTGACAGTAGACGGTCTTGTCTAGGTGGCTGTGCAGGAAGGCATTCTTGATGTCGAGCTGGTGGATCAGTCAGGCGCGTGAGGTGGCAATGTTGAGGACGGTCCGGATAGTAGCCGGCTTGATGACGGGGCTGAAAGTCTCATCGTAGTCGATGCTGTGCTGTTGAGAGTATCCACGAACTACCCACCGGGCCTTGTGACGAGCCAGAGATCCATCAGTATGATACTTGTGTTTAAAAGTCCACTTGCCGGTGATGACGTTGGTTTTTGGAGGCCGAGGAACCAATGTCCAAGTGTCGTTATCGAGGAGAGCCTTGTACTCGTCTGCCATTGCTGCTCGCCAATTTGGATCAGCAAGGGCAGCTTTGTAGTTGCCCGGGAGAGGAGAGGCAGCTGAATGCATGACGTTGAGGTTCATGCGTTCCTTGGGCTTGACAATGCCAGCATGAGCACGTGTCGTCATGCCATGCGGACCAGGTGCAGGACGTGGCTGCATAGGACCACGGGGTTCGCATGATCCGAGGCAAGTGCACCGGGAGGGCCAGCATTCTGCTGCTCGGGAAGCACAGAAGGATCTGTGGCCTCTGGAGTCATAGCAGACGCTGGATCGGTCGGAGCAGGTGGCGCCGGTGGTGCAACACGCTGTGGTTGATCACAAGATGTTGCTGGTGATCTGGGCACAGGCTACTGGATGTACAACGGTTGCTCAACATCAGCAGGTGATGGAGCATCCGCTGGAGGCCGGTTGTTGGTGCTGACTGGAGGCGATTGTTCCTGCAGGCTAGTACTGAAGAGCAAGAAGTCCAGAGATGATGGAGAGGACAATGAAGCAAAGGAAATGTTGTTTCGTCAAACACGACATGTCGTGAGATCAAATATGTTTTGTTTCTAGGTTGAGACACCGATAGCCTTTGTGAGAGGATGGGCAGCCTAGAAAGACGCAAGCAGCAGATCGAGGGGCAAGTTTGTGTGGTGCAACAGCAGAAAGATTGGGATAACACAGGCATATGAAGACACGCAAGTGATCATATGTAGGTGGTTTCCGAAAGAGAAGTTCATCGGGAATTTGGTTGTTGATGGAGGTGTATGGGCGCCGGTTAACAAGATGAGTTACAACGGCAAGCGCCTCGGCCCAGTACTGAGGTGGCATGGAAGCATGCAAGAGGCTTGTGCGAACAACATTGTTGAGGGTGAGAAAGGCGCGCTTGTCTTTCCCGTTTTGTTGTGATGTGTAGGGACACGAGAGACGAAGGGAGATGCCGTGTGTGGAGAGAAACGTGGTGTTTAGGTGGTTAACGAATTCATTTCCGTTATCAGCCTGGAGAGCTTTAACAGGGATACCGAATTGTGTATGCACATAGCGGATGAAGTTGACAATGTTGTCATGAACATCAGATTTGCGAAGAAGCAGAAAAGTCCAATTAAAATGAGTGTAATCATCAACGAGGACAAGATAATATTGAAAACCAGAACTGTTAGTAACCGGTGATGTCCATACATCGCAATGGATTAACTCAAAAGGACTGGAAGTATGAGATGTGGAACTAGTAAAACGAAGACGAGCATGTTTGCCAAGTTGGCAGGCATGGCAAATTGCACGATCTTGTTTAGTACATGTGATGAGATGCAACTTATTTAATGGCGCAAGAGCCGCGGGACCGGGATGACCACACCGTTGGTGCCAAAGTGTGGTAGGAGTGCTGGTGGAGATGAAAGCTTGCTGGTGATGAGTTGGCGTGATAGGAGGGATGGTGTAGAGATCTCCATCGCTATTGCACCGAAGAATCTTGTGCTGGGTCTGCAGGTCCTTGATGGAGAAACCAAAGGCGTCAAATTCAATTGTGCAAGGGTTATCACGGCAGAATTGATGAACTGAGATAAGATTCTTAACTACAGTAGGAACAAAGAGAATGTTAGATAAAGCAAAGTTAGATGAAGGAGTAGATAACTGAGCATGTCTAGAGAGTGTAATGGGGATAAGAGATCCATTACCTATGGTAACAGATGAGGGGTAGGGAAGGGACTGAGGAGAGAAGAGAATACCATCTTCCGACGTCATGTGAGTGGTGGCAACGGAGTCGATGACCCAAACGTTCTGGGAACCGGTGGAGAGGCCATTCATCACAGCAATGAGACCGGCTGGATCCCACTATGGTGATGCCGGTTGTGCTGGGTATGCCGGATACGATGGTTGTGCTGAGTATGCCGGATACGACGGTTGTGCCGAGTATGCCAGATACGACGTCTGTGCCGGGTATGCCGGATACGACGGTTGTAGAGGTGCAACGTCATGTTGTAAGCTTGAGGAGGAGTCGTTGGGCGAGATCCAAGAATGCCGGGCGACGAGCACCAGCCACCGGGATTGTAGGAGCCCAGCATTGTCCATGGGTTGAAGCATACCCAGGGTCCAGCAGGGGTAGGCGCTCGTGGAGCAGGTTGGTTGCCATGAGATAGCCCGCCACCGTTACCACCACCTTTCTTATAATTCTTGCCTTTCTTCTGATTAGATGAGCTGCCATTGAATGACGGTTGTGGTGGTTTTGGAGGTGGCGCAGAACCATGACACCCGACTGTGCAGGGAGCGGAAGATGCGACCATGGCGGTGTGTGTCGCGACAGAAGTTTCGTTCGCCAGCCGAAGTTCCTTGAGTCACAACATAGAGCGAGCCTTGCTGAATGATGGGTACAGACTTCGATTTGCGATGTCGTCTGCAGTGGACGAGAAGCATGGGTTGAGGCCACGGAGAAGGTTCAGGACCAGCTGGGGTTCGCTGATCTCGTGACCTAGATCGCGTAGCGAGTCAGCAAGGTTCTTCATACGCTGGCAGTACTCATCGACACGGAGATCGCCCTGGACCAGCGAGTACAATTGGTTACTGACAAAGATCGCCCTAGACTCCGTGTTGTCGAGGTAGTTATCCCTGATAGCACACTAGAGCTGGTGCACATCTTGATCAGGAGCAGTGGCGAGATCAAGAACATCATCAGCCACTGAACCAAGGAGCATCATCCATGACCCAGGAGGGATCGTTGGGGAGAGCTGGACTAGTGCCATCGATGTGGGACAACACACCAAATTTGCCACATAATGACTTGAAAAACGAGCACCACCTGGTGTAGCTGGCGCCCTGGAGATCAAGCTTGAAAGGGACATGTGTGGTGACGACGACGGTGGCAAAGGGACTAATGAGGATGGGGGCAGATTCAGAATTGGTGGCAAGAGAGGTAGAACCAGAGGTTGCAGTAGATGAGTTCATCGACATGGCGATGAACAAGGAGACGGCGGCGCACGGATGAAGTGGGACGCGAGCGTCGGGTGATCGTCTCGCGGAGAGGCAGCAGAAGAGTAGGATCAAAATATGAAAGATACCATATAGAATTATGGGAAAACGCCGCACAGCCAGAGGAAGGCTGAGGCATCAATATATAGTGACAATGCCACAGGATATGGTTGGTTACATGATCCACAATTAGTGGGATAACAACAATAAACAACAATATACAGTTGGGTCTAACCATACCCGCTAACACATCCTCTGGCGCATTTTGGCTAAGGTCCAGGAACATGAATGAATGGACAATGTTCGATTACTGGCAAACCGAGCCAAATAAACAACCAATTTGTTCAGGTGTCAGACAGTGATGTGGCTGCATTTTGTAGATTGTGAATGAGTCCATCATCAAAAGCCAAGCTAAGCGTTGGGTATGGTTTCGATAGTTATTCAACTACAGCCATGGTTGCCAAACCTCAAGGGGAAAACTGGCAAGGAAAAACACAGATATGTTTGCAGAGACAGCAGGATTAAATCGATATGCTTTCTCTACCGAGGAGGCTGGGAGATCAGTCCACCTAATTACTTAGTATCTAACAAAAGAATACTGCACACTTTTTTCTATTAGAGCGAGCTTTTGTTTCAATAATCACTTAATAAATCGTGCAAGATTCACCTTGAAGGACCCGAACATGATTGTTCAGTTTTTGAACACAAGGCTAGAGAAATTTAAATACTTGTAACGCTCCATATCTAAAGTACACTTGCTGCTTAGCTTTTATGTGGAGTAGGGCACGCGCATTCATGTATAGTTCTAAATTGATCCTCATCTCAGTAAACAATTAAGGTTTACTGCCCGAGGAAGCTGATGGTGCGCGACACGGAGGCGGACGAGCTGAGGGAGATGCTGACGGCGAAGAACACCGAGCTAGACGACCTGAGACGCAAGCTTGCGTCGACCGACGAGGAGATCAACAAGCTGACGGTGAGTCTGACGGCTAAGGACGCGGACATCACCGCGCTCGAGGCCGACAACACGGACCTCACGAACATGGCCGAGGAGGCGGGCGAGGCCGCGAAGGCGACCACCGCGAGGGCGCGGGAGACGGAGCACGCGCTGTGGAACAGCACGGCGCGCGAGGCCCGGGGCGGCCGAGCTGCTCAGGGCGTCCGAGCGCGCCAGGGAGGCGATGGAGGACGAGGCGCAGCGCTCCCGCGTGCAGAGCGAGCAGTGGCGCAAGGCGGCCGAGGAGGTCGCCGTGGTGCTCGGCGTCGTGGACCGCGGCGGCGCGCCGGGAACACCCCTTGTGGATGAACGGTTCGGCTCTGGCTTGTGGACGACCAAGGGCGCGGATGAAGATGGCGCCGCCGGGAAGCGGAAGCCCCGCGCCATGCGGGCGCTTAGCGACCTGTGGAAGAAGAAGGCGCAGAAGTGGTGGAAATTGAGTCGTCGTGTGGTCGTCCCTGGGAATGTTCACTTGCTCTGTTCTGCAGTCACCACTAGGAGGATTACAGCGACCTGTTTACAGTTCGTTTTAATTTACTGCTATTTATGTAATGGCTGGTTAAGTTATTCTGGTTAAACCAAAATAAACTTGTGTTGCATTTTTTCGCTGAGTTCATGCGACGTTTGAAGAGTGGCATGAGAAAACATTGGAGGGCATCCTCTGGAGCATTTTGGCTCATCTCCAGTTACATGAATGAATTGGACAATGTTGTCTGATTACTGGCAAACCGAGCCAAAGAAACAACCAGTTTGTACAGGTTTCGGACAGTGCAGTGGCTGCATTTAGCATATGGTGACTGATGAACGATTCCATCAAAATCCAAGCTAACCGATGGGTATGGTTTCAATAATTATTCATCTACATCCATGGTTCCCAAACATCATGAGAAATAATTGGAAAGGAAAAATATAGATATATTTGCAGATATAGCAGGATTAAATTCCAGGGCAGAAACACCGATATGCTTTCACTGCCAGTGAGGCTGAGACTGGGAGATCAGTCCACCAAGAGAATAATGCTAAATCACATACTCCATCAGTTCTTTAATTTATGTCGCCATTGATTTTTATATCTAACTTTGATCATTCATCTTATTCAAAAAATTTGTTCGAATGTTTAAAATTTTAAGTTGTGATTCAAATAACCCTAATGACAAATCAAATTATATAAAATTTATTAAATTTTTTTGAAATAAAACGAATGGTGAAAATTGAATGTAAAAGTTAACGGCAACATCAATTAAAGAACAGAGGGAGGATACTGTTAGAGCAGGCTTTTGTTTCAATAATCATATATACTAAATCACACAAGATTGATCCTGAACCAGTGTTGGACCTCTTTTTTTCAAGGGCATTCAGTTGAATGGCCAAAGTTTTGTCAAATGGTTGAAAGATATATTTTTTTGTATTTGATATGCATACAAATAAATAAGGAAACCAGGACAAAAATCCAACAAATTTGAGTCAAAAACTAAAAAAATGAGGACCAAAATATCTCAACTATTGAATTGTCCCCAAAATTATTTTGCTACTTAATCAGTTTGAAGGCCTAGCTCATATAAAACTCCAGGTCGGCCACTGGGACCTGAACATGATTGTTCAGTACTAGTTAACATAACACTAGGCCGGAGAAACCAAGATACCACATCTAGAAACTTATCCAGGAACCTCCCTGAACACGACTATTGTATCATTGAACACCAGGCCAGAAATCAAAATACGCCATGGAGAAACTTATCCACGAACCTGTACCGTTTGGATCTGTGCGCAACCATCCTGAGCCCTTTCCCAGCCTTGCCACTCTGCTCCACCTCCACACCAGTGAACACGGCGAACATGTCGTCCTCCTCCCGGCAGAGGAAGCTATCTCTGAGCTATACTTTCCGCACCACATGGAAGGTCCTGGCGACGAAGAACTTGCCAGAGTCCAGGGACACAACAAAAGAATCTCCTGTGGCCCAGTCCTTTGGGGTTTTGAGATCATCCTCCCACTCCCAGAGGTTGCGCAGCTTTGGCGGCTTGATTATGGAGGCAGAGGACAGGTTAAACGTGCACAACCTCTTGTCATCGTATGAGAGGCCGAACCAGAGATTGTACTCGGGGACGTACTCGGCGCGGCCGCAGAACGGCAGCAACCAGTCACCGGCCTTGCTCCACGCACGAGTCGCCGTGTCGAAGGACTATGTCCCGATGTTCTTGGAAGATATGTAGATGTTTGAGTCTCCGACCACCGTGTGGGACCTGATATAGCTTGTGGGTAGCTGCGATTCATATCCCTGACTCAAACACATAAGGCGGCGGTGGTAGCGAGTGCCAGTACAAGCCCTGCCGGCCCGGTCGTTTGTTAGAGGGACGACCATAGCTGAGGACTTCAAAGCTCATTGTGTCGGATGGTCGAGGATATCTGTCCATGACAAAGAGGCTGTCGCCAACATTGAGGGAGACAGCCATGTTCTTCGGCTTGTTCAGGCTGGACAGTACTCTGACAGTACGCAATTCTGCGTTGTACAGGAGTGCGTTGCCCCTCTGGTCGGTGCCGACGATATGATCCTTGCCATGGCGGCTGAATCCCATGAGCTGCATTGTCCCGCTTTCAAACTTTGAAGCAGGGGGTTGGAAGATGATCTCAGGCCGAGGCAACCGTGACAGCTCCATTATAGATATACTGTTTGCTGGACAAGCTGCAGCGTGTTTTGCATTTCTTGATCCGTTTGGCGGTTCGGATGGGTGAAAGAAACCAGACATGCTGATGCGGCGCACCTCAACGGTGGACCGCCCATGTCTCATGTTGTTGGTCAACAGATGCACAAACTTCCTACTCATGTCAATCTAAGCCTATACAGAAAAGCACCAGAGATGAATCTAAAATTGCCTACTAGTATTCTTTTGCTGACAGTTTATGGAGCCCCAAATTTCCCTACCCGAAGCATAGAATTGCCGATATCCTGCTTTACTCACAAAAAACTGAGAAAAGGAACTAATTATTCAAATTGCGGTTTCTGTAATCTGAATATTATATAAAGCAAACTTCAGTTGACGACTACTACCTTCGATTAGCGACCTCACCAGCCGTTATTCGTCGACCCCGGACTGTTTTACATTGAGTCGGGCGCGGGGCAGAGTGGATTGTGGCAGCGCCGATCGATGTGGGGCGCGGGGCGGCGTCGATTGGGGCGGGGCGGGATACAAGCGCTTTGCCGCAAAGAAGAGGGACGACGTCGGCGCCACTTCCGCGCTCCAAGGCGATGGCCATAACACGGCGCTGGCAGCAGCAGCAGCCCACGCTGCTGATGTCGAGACGGTTGCCGACGATGAGAAAGTTAGTATGATCGCGTCGGACACCGATGTTCTTGTCGCGGTTGTGTCGAGTGAGCCGGAGAACAACAATGAGGAGGCCAGGAACACGACTGGTAATGAGGACGTGAACAATGAGGACGAAGCTGACGGCGAAGGACAGGGAGGTCTACGAGCTGAGGACGAAGCTGACGGTGCGGGACACGGAGGTGGACGAGCTGAGGGAGACGCTGACGGCGGAGAGCACCGAACTCGACGAGCTGAGACGCAAGCTGGCGTCGACCGACGCGGAGATCAACAAGCTGACGGCGAATCTGACGGCCAAGGACGCGGACATCGCCGCGCTCGAGGCCGACAACGCCGACCTCACGAAGATGGCCGAGGGGGCGGCGAGGACGTGAAGGCGATGGCCACGAGGGCGCGGGAGACGGAGCGCGCTCTGCGGGACAGCGCGGCGAGCGAGGCCCGGGTCGCCGAGCTGCTGCGGGCGTCGGAGCGCGCCAGGGAGGCGATGGAGGCCGAGGCGCAGCGCTCCCGCGTGCAGAGCGAGCAGTGGCGCAAGGCGGCCAAGGAGGCCGCTGTGGTGCTCGACGTAGTGGACCGCGGCGCCGGCGGTGGTGTGCCGGGAACACCCGTTGCAGACAAACGGTTCGGCTCTGGCGTGTGGACGACAAGGGGCGCGGAAGAAGATGGCTCCGCCGCGGAAGCCCCGCGCCATGCGGGCGCTCAGCGACCTGTGGAAGAAGAAAGCTCAGAAGTGATGGAAATTGAATCGTGTGGTCGTCCCTGGGAACGTTCACTTGCTCTGTTCTGCAGTAACCACTAGGAGGATTACAGCGACCTGTTTACAGTTCACTTTAAATTTCTATTTATGTAATGGCTGATTAAGTTATGCTGGTAAAACCAAAATAAAGCTATGTTGCATTATTTCTCGAGCGCCACTGTTTCGCTGAGTTCATGCGAGGTTTGAGTGAAAGGAGAAGACATAGGAAGGCCTCAGGGTAGAAGAACTGGGAAGGAAAAATACGGAATCACATCCTCTCCTGGAAGGGAGAAAATGCAGAGGAATGCAGATGAGAATTTGGATATGCTTCCAGCAGCCGTTAGATCTAAATTGGACGTCCTAAATTCACGTGCGCATAAATAGTAGAATTGACAGAGTCATTAGCGAATAATACCGGACAAAGAGCACTCTGCTACAGTGCTAATACAGGAGCCCGTTCACCCCCTCACATATTATTGTATCATCTGCTACAATTGCCTGCATTTGACACACTACAGCAGAGAATTTGCATCCAAAAAATATAGATATATTTGCAAATATGGCAGGATTAAATTGCAGGGCAGAAACACCGATATGCTTTCACTACCTGCGCTGGGAGATCAGTCCACCTAAGTACTATGCAGATTTTAAAATAGACCTAAATGAATGAAAACCGTTCATTTACACTGATTTTGAGGCATAAATTATTCTTTTACCTCCTAGAGAGATAAAACTTCTTCAACAATTATAAATTACTGCATCATTTAATTTGAAAATTAATTAGTGAATTTTGACAGGAGAATGTGTTTTTATATAAATCAACGGTTGAGATTGATTTCTAGTCTTACCTTCCAAGAGGTAAAAGTATATTTATATGTGTCACCTCAAATAACATGAAGATTTAACACTAAAAAAGTTTATTACCAGTAGCCACCTTATTTAGCATCAATAAAATATTATTCTAGTATGCTGATAGCTTAAAAAAGTTTATAACTCTTTAAAGTATTATAGATATTTCTAAAGATAAAATATTTATGTAAGATTTTTATGCTTTTAGTGTAGCTATATATATAGCTTGCCCTTTAGTATTTCTACTTACCTTTTAGTTTCTTATGAATATTGAACTACTTCTTATCTACTTATGAATATTGAACTACTTCTTATCTAATTCTTCATACAGTTTCAAGCTAATAGAATTTTTACTAAAACTATTTTAGAAGAGGATTCAGAGATGAAAACATATTTTATTTTTAAAAGTTTTAATGCTCTCAATTATAATAAAGTAGATGTGTGACAGAATGTTTTGTAATATATTTTATAACAAATGATATGTACAAATAGTTAGTTGCTCGAACTAAAATTAGTATCGATAACTTACACAAAGATAATGTTATTAATGAGGTTCACGGTACCCAATACTTTCCACGGACAGGGACAGAGATTATAATTTGGACTTATGTTAATTATTTTCATTCCAATGGTATGTGGTATGCTGATGCAAATACCAGAAACTTTTTGCACTTAGTGCGTACAACCTTCCGCTCTGAAATTTCAAACAATATTAGAGTGTGATATTATTTGTATGCAGTATTAAAACAATTATTATTTCCTGCCATTTATATAAAGATGCTTCTCTTAATATATTTGCAGTTGTTGTAGCATTTAACATTCCAATCCTATTCATTTCCTCAAAAATGTGTAAATCTTTATAATTATAATTGTTTTTTATAGTAGCTGAAAATAAAAAATAGTGATTTGCAATATATAGTTTCTCGATGACTAGATCCTCCATTTCATCTAATAGGTAAGTGAACACTGTAGGGAGTGTGCTGATGACTTACGAGTCTATCTTTCTGTGAGTACAATGACTATAAACAGACTTAAATCATCAAAATTTTCTTCAACTAAATTGTTGTGATGGGTGTAATTACAATATTTTTGATAAAAAAAACTTGAGAATGCATGTGCTCATTGTAATAATATTGTCGTTAATGATTGAAGAGAATAGACATTCACCTTCAAAGTATACATTGCGTGAAGAACACATTTTAGTCACACACATAAAATGCGTGACTAAAAACACATTACTAAAGAGTGGGTTATTAATCACACGTATAACTGCATGATCAATGACTAAAAAAAATCATAAGGTGCATGATCTTTGCTAGTTCAAAGGTCATGAGCGTTAGTAATGCCCATGACATTCGAACCAGCAAAGATCTTTATTAATGCCTGTTACCTTTGATAAAAAAAATATTCTATATACGTGTATAGAATACGGAAGATGTAAGAGAGGGATGACAGTCACACTTCGATTCATGACGTGGGAGATCTCCGTTCAACCAACAAGGGAATCTCCTCTTAGCGTTTTGCATGTGAACACAACCGCGACCGCCTCACCACACGGATGCAGACGACGAGCGCGCTGGCCACGGATAGCCACGGTAGATACGCCGTTGCGGGTGCAGCGGCTTTTGGTGGTCGGTCGGCACCTCGATCGATCAGGCGGCCTTTGCTTTCCGCTCCGGGGCCAGGCTGCCGCTATCACGTTCATGCGACGGGCATAGGTAGCCCCTGTACGTGAGGCCAGTGGCGGAGCTAGCCGGCCCCGGTCCACTCTTAGATTGTGGAAAATAATCCATTTAATACTGTAGTATTATACTGTTTAACACTGTGAACTGTTTAACCCATTACTTTTTCCTTAGCGGCCCACCCTTGCTGGCTACTCCAGTTACACCACTGCGCAAGGCGACGGCCGGGCGCCATCGCACGTTCATCCTACGGCGACGTGGATGCGGGATGCCGGCAAAAGGGGTTCCTGAACCGTGTAGTTGTACGTACCCTCCGGGCCGAGCTCGACTGCCCGTGAAGGAAGCACCGCTGCAACGGGCCTGTGAAAACATAGGGGGACTCACGGACTAGTGACTACAGGGCACCTCCAGCTTGAACGCTTGCGCGTGTCTGCTGCTATGGCTTGCAACACATTTGCGGAACTGAAAGGAAGCACGGTACTCTACTCGCACCCCCAGCCGTGTTCGTCGACGCTGGATGATTGGGATCTGACGCGGCACGGGTCCATAGAGAATCCAGTGCCGGAAAGCGCCCCGTGATGTTTGGTTAGCGAACTGTATCTGACATTAATGAGAGAGAAGAATGCCGTCTTAGTAATTTCATGGCAGAACTTTCAAGTGGTTTCGTCAGCTACGTCTCCACGATCGTTCAGTAACCAAGTTTATCTCTGCCTTCCAACTTGAGATTAAGTTATCACGATTATGGTTAGTAGTGGCAGCTGGGAAGGATCCTTCGAATTGTTCAAAAGTGGCTTAAATTTTTCCTCATTAACCGTATCCAGCGCTTGACGCCTGAAGATCGACCCATTTATAAAGATGATCTACTTTTCGTTCACGGGTTTGTGCATGAGAGCGCACACAGCTGCAGAAAATTATGTCTCCTGTCCCCTTGGCCATCACCACGATCTGTATGCATGCATGTTATAGTGGCCAGCCATAATTCAACTGTCCTTTTTCTTTCCACTCTCGACAATTCAGGGGGGCGATCAAATGCCAAGAAGTGCACTGAGTTTACGATGCGTCGGTTGCAAGAGACGATAACGCTTGGCATGCACCGTCTGAATCGATCTCCATCCCACGCATCGCAAACGGAGAAGATGCGTTGGACTGCTCCAATCAGGCAGACCACAGGAACGTTTAACCTAAAAAGATCATGGCCGGTGACTAGGTTCATGGCTTGCTTGCTCCGTCATCGTCCAGTCGGTGATTCGACCTTCAACCTCTGATCAAGTGCTTAGAGATGGCAATAACCTTTTGGAAGCGGCGCCTTTTAATTGAGTGGTTAGAGATGAAACTTTCGTCTTTGTTCTTAGATTTACTACTGGTAATCTCATGGCGCTCTCCTTCAGCGTTCAAGCAATCAAGCCCAAACTACGTGTGGTCATGGCCCTGGCGATTGATGCGATGTGATTGGCTGGTTATCCACTAAAACGGATGACGAGGCGCAGCGCGGTCAGTGGGAGTGCTTTGGGTCGCCGTTCGCGCCCCAGACTGCAGCTTTCCACGGCTGACGCGTGGGCTGGAAAAAAAAATCAGGCTGAGATATACCCCTTCCAAAGTTGTTTTTACTGATTAGTTCAAATTTAAACTAAACTATGATAATATTTTTAGAAACGGAAGGAGTATTGGATCGATTCAGCATGCATGCATGGATGATGTGAAAGCTATGGTTTGGATAAAAATGAACAAGATCACTGCCGTCGGCAAAACCCAGAACCTACTAGTAGCAAGCTTCAAATTCAACACTTCCACTGGTGTGCGAGCTAAACACGGGCAGCCGAGTCAAACTCAACTCCAGCCGTGGGCTCGACATGATAAACACGATCGTTGTCAAAAGGCGCCGTCGGTGACTGACGCAGACCATCCATCGCCGAGAGGATGATGTCGATCCACACGACCGCGAGTTGCTTCCACGTAGCTGGCCACATGGGCGCACGATGCCATGCGTCGCACCGAGCCCCATGTGCGAGGCCTATATAAGACGTGCGGTTACCCGTTGCTCTGTCTCACAAGCCTTATTACACAGATTCGCAGTTAACACCTCGAGGTCTGTAATCTCGGATAGTGTTGTTTAGCTAGGCTCACTAAAACTTTGTCTGGATCTGAAAACGGCCCGGGAAATTTGTTAGACATGGCAGCCACGATTGGGAGGGAGCTTCTCCTCTGCGCCGTGCTGCTGCTCTCCGCAGCCGTCGTGCAGCGCTCCTGCTCGGCTCGGCCGTTGCCGCAGCAAGAGGTGGCCGCAGAGGTGGTGGTCGGGCTCCTCCACCCGGCTCAGGCTGTGGTTCACGCGGATGCGGCTGCTGTCCGCGACGGAGCTGCCGAAGAGCGGGGTATCGACGCCGCCATCGAGACCGGGCCCTACGAGGATAAGCGGTTGAGCCCGGGAGGACCGGACCCCCAGCATCACTGATGCATGCTTTTTCTGCTTTGCACTGCTGCCGCTCCATATATATTGCTTACTCAGAATTGGTCACATAGCAGTCAAAGTTAAGGAAGGATAAATGTTCTGAATGAATAAAAGTCTCATATGTAACACGAAGCAAGTAGTCATGTTGCCAGTTCGCTGCGTCGATGTAATAACTTCAAAAGAAAATGCATGCTCCTTATTTTGAGGATTCAGTTCGGTATACCTGCTCATAGATCTATCATCAGATGGTACGGAGTAACTGTCTATCCAAGGTTTGACTTAACAAAATAAGCCTTACAAAGATGGATGAGTGAGAGTGCAAAATTGAATGGAAAGAGTATTTGACTGGGCGACTAGAGACTTTTTTGGTGACGTTTTTAACTCAAACCATCCAACGGTCAGCTTTCAGTGGGTCTCGCTCTCGAACAAACGGAACTAGTGCCCAGAAATTTAGCCACTTTCAAAACTCGTGGGGACTATCAAGATAATGCTAATTCGTGCACGAGAGCTTTAGGAACCCAAGTCATGCATCATACAGGCTCGCTAAGTATGGGCCGCAATGAAACCAGCGCGCATATTGCAATTGCAACTTAAATTTGAAATGCAAAAAACCATTCAAAGTCACAAGCAAAGAGTAGCAGTAATACTGAGATTCACACAAAAGAATCAATTGTACTGTGGTAGCTAAACGATCAAATCTTCTAGTCACATAATGTCCCCAGAAGGCCATATATAACTAGTAACAATTGAATCATCCAAAACATGGACATCAGTCCCAGCACCACACTTCATCTTAGTTGACATATTTTCTGAGATCTGAAAAGGCCGGAACGGCATTTTCAAACTCAGTGAAAAGAGGAGGGCAAAAAACAGCTCAGATTTCACTATATCAGCTGGAGCAGCTCTCCTGTTCAGCTTGAAGCCCTAACCTCGACGTCACCGATTTGACGAGTCATAGCTTCTACAGCGAGAGGAAGCTTCCGAATGCAATCCAAAGAGTTGCGTAACTAACCTTTTCTTAGCGGATTCGTACTCAGGGATCAAAAGCGTTCCAGCTTTCAGAGGTGCGAGTTGTTAAAGTAAAAAACCGCCAATGCATTTTATCAACTACTAAGATACCAACTTTTGCAGGATTTGTTTATCTCCGTTTGTTTGATTGAGGAATGGACATTGGTTGTCTTCCAACCGATCCACAAGAAAACTTGTGTATGCATTCAGGCGTGGAAAGCAAATGGAGTTGTATAGGCATTCCATTTCTATGTTGGGATCTGGGACTATTCCCTCCATTCCTTCTTAAATTGTTGTTGTTACGACAATAAATCTAATTTATTTCTAAACTGAAATTATTGTTCTAATGACAACAATTTAAAACAGGGATCCATCATCTGTGTTTCAGCATGATTGGATCCAGAGCGATCTATCTAAAATGCAATAGAACCTTTTTGCGCACGTAGTATAGAGATAAAGTCTTAGAAAGACTGCAATCACCTAAGACAGACAGAGCTGGTTCATGATCCAAGCTATGGTTTTGTGTAATCTTGCCGACGGTTTTACGAATGCTCGGCGCATACCAGAAGCTAGTGCATTGTGTAATAAGTGCTCGCGTAAATGACCGCGAAATGCAGCTTTGCATGGCGACGCGAGATCACTGGTAGTCGCCACTCGGACGAACACGCTTTCCAGGCGGTACCGTTTTGTCCTAACTGTAATCTGCTAACCAACCACAGAATCGCAAAAACCGTTCTCTTGTCGCGTCGTTGCTGCGACGGACCTATAAATGCCAGGCTATTTCCACCACGATCAGATCAGCTCAACTGCACTTACATAGATATACACACTGTAACATCCTAATTTTAAAATACGGCTCCAGATTCGCTCGCACGTCGTGCGAATCTCATCTCGTAGAATAAATGTTTACGTTTTTGTCTTCACTTCGCGTAAAAAAGTTAACTCGAGTTATTCCACGTTTCACGACCGAGTATTTAAATTGATCTCCACTTTTCTCAACTTTCAAAGAGGTACTAAACTCATACCAGCCACTATGAGCTTTTTTCTTGCTTAGGCCGAGATATCACACACACGCGAAGTGAAAATAATAGGATCGAGATGGCTGCTCGCACCGTCGGCATTGCGCTCCTGGTGATCCTGGTCATCGGAGCGGATCTCGTGGCGGTGCCAGAAGCTCGCCGGATCGAGCGCACAACGAGCGTCAGCGATGGTGCGCTCACGGACGGCGGCGATTGGGCTGTCGCCGTGCGCCGCCCGTCCAAGTGGAACACGCGCAGGGTTCTCGCCGGGGACAAGAGGACCGTCCCCGGCGGCCCGGACCCGCAGCATCACTAGCTACTAGCTAGCCGGTATGCCGCCAGCCAGACGGGACGGAGAGGAGGAAGCAGTATATGCCTGGGTGCCGTCTGGCTGCTTTTCTTGCGGCAACGGTGGCGAACTGAAGAAATGGTTACAATGTGGTCCCTTTGATTTTAATTGTTGATGTTTAAATTTACTATCAAACGTTAGCAACTAAAACCGGAGGGAATGCCATCATCAATGTGCTATATTTCATGTATTATTGGTTGGGATAAGATTTCGATTTCTTTTCTTATAGGTTGGGCCACATAATTTTGTAATCCTCAAGCGTATCTGTTTTAAACGTTTGATTGACCAAGGATTAATTTGATACATGTTATTACAATTTTGTGAAATTTGAAATATGCCATTCGAGCTCACGTATCATTTACTTGCAGGATCCATTTGTCATTCACATAAATAATATATTTTAAAGTTTACAAAATTATAATGACATGTATCAAATTCACCCATTGACCAAACCGTTCTATTCGAGTGTCCCTACTTTCAAATAGATATGGGTTGTATCTGATCAGCCCAAGCTCAGATAACCGAGCTATCCGTATATAACCATAGATGGGCCTAACATCTTTGCCTGCACAAATGGGCCAACTCGAATTGATTTGGAAAAACTGAGCCGAGGGAGCGGAGCCGGCACGCGCAACCAGGGCAGGGCTGTGCCAATGGGGCGTAGCGGAATTTCTGGGGGCTCAAGGATCCACCGCTATATTTGGGCTATATTTGTGGTTCACGTGGACGGAGAAATGAAGATTTCGGGGATGCGATGCCCACGAGCTCGTATCTAATTTAGATTTTACGAATAATTTATAAATATCTATAAAATCTGAACTAAATTTAGCTCTCATGGTACCCACTTGCATTCCTAATTTTGCCTGCTCTCCACGAATCTGAAATGAAAAAAAAAACTCGCTTACAACATGTCAAGACTATTCATTTCTGGAGCTCAGCATATTTCAAGGTGAAATTCTTAAATGATAGGAGTAGTATGAATTATAATTAACTTTTAGGAAAGTAATACATGTGAGATCATACTTTAAGTAGGTACCATATAGATCACCACCACGCCACTGAAACATCATGTGACATCCCGAAGTTTAGAACAAGTTCAAAAATGCGTAATTCAAAATTTTTCTAACTTTCACCCTAACATTCTCTTTTCACTTCTCATCTTTTCTTTTCTTTCCTATTTCAAAAGGCAAAAACCTCACTAAATTAAAACTTATCTAAATTGAAGATTTCAAAATATTAAAATTTGAAGTGTGACAAATGATTGACCGCGTTTTGTTCCCTTTTCTTTTCGTTTATTTTCTTGCGTTCTTAATCCCATTCCTTGCATCCTAAATTCAACCAAATATTGTTAAATTTCAAACCCATTCAATTCCTTTGAACTCAATCATTTGTAATTTCAAGCCCATCGAAGTCCTTGAATTCCAAACACATCCAATTCTTTTGAACCTTTTGACCTCGTCCGAATTAATTTACTCCTTTCAGATAGCC
>BCLF01000027.1:1828840-1842754 GCA_001602275.1 Zoysia japonica | reverse complement strand
GGTTTCGTTCTGCTTCCCAAGTCTGCTTGTGGATTTGGGCCCTGGTGTTCGCTGTCTGCTCTGCTTTTAGTTGGTCAACCGATGTAGGATCGTAGAGATCCTCATGGGGTGGCCACTAAAAGTCCTGTCTCAGGTTAGTTTTCCTTTCAAAGTATGCTTTTGATATACCTTCTGTTGTGTTGTGCGTATCAGCTACTGATCCAGGGACTGATACGTGTATCACAGTGCATCTCGGAAACGGGGTGCGCGACACATCAGGATTTGGAAGTACAAGTTTACACTGCAGAAACAGTGATAGCTAGCCATTTACTCTGCATATGTTTTTATAGGTAAACCTCGATGATCAAGCGAACACCGATGACGGGTATGGTTTTGTAGCCACCAAATCCAGCTTCAAAAACAATCCATTATCGCACGTAGATGGCGACCCTCGCTTGATTCGTAGAGCTTGGGAGTGAGCCGTGCGCCATGCGCAGTGCTACTGATGGTTTCGTTTGTGATGGGTGGGCACAAATGGCATAAATAAAAGGGCTCGATCTGCTATGCAACCGGTCGCACCATTCTTCGATGCAATCATAGTGATGGATTTATCTCCAGCGGGTCTTAGCGAAGATCAGCGCCACATCGATCGAACACTGGTGGTATATCACAGTCATATGCGTATAGCTTTTCTCTTTCAGAAACACTATAGTCAAGGCAAATGAAAAAAAAACAGGAAATAGCAGCATGTATCCAAAGTTGGAGAAATAACCCGTGTTATTTTGGGTTGATTTTAGAGTTTAGAATAGTCGATAAGTCCAGACTTAGTAAGTGCATTTATTTTTGGAGCACACCACATTATTGATCAAGCTGAAATTTCATAGATATAAAACATCATAACCTTTATCTTTATTCCTCTTAAAAGTTTAATCTGGTGGTGATGCCCTTTCTGCCAGGGGCAGATTTGGACCGTCAGATCTTCATCCGATGGTGCTCGCACTCGGTCCATCGATACGCCTCTGTACGAGCTCTTCTCTGCACGACCGCACCTTCCCTCCAAGGCGCCCACCACCGCCATTTCATTCCACGCCGTCGTCACCACACTGCTCCCCTTCCTCCCCCGGCACAGACCGCGTCCGCGTCGCCGCCACCGCAGACCAGGACAGATGTCTCCCCGGACGGTATCGACTCCATCTCCCTGTTGGAACAATCAACCTCTCCCTGCTCTCTCTCACATGATGGACTAAGGTAGAAGAAGAACAACGGGAGCACGCACAAGTTTGCCGGCGACGAACGCAGTGGTGCCAATCGCGCCTGTATCTCGGCCTTACTTTATTCACTGGATTGGACACTGATTACAAAGGAGCATTGGGGATTAAATAGACCGGGAACTCATCAAGGAGCTCACCTCCATGCCGGCCGTTGCGCCACCATCCGCATAGTGCGCTTTGCATGCTGCGAGCCGTTTATTCGACGCGGCCATGCAGCTTCCTCCGTACGGAACGGCGCCACGCTCACCACTCCGTCTAACGATCCTAATGACTCAATCAAATCCATGCAGCACCGCAACAAACCTGCGTACTGCTGGACCTTGATCCGGACTCGATTTACACGCGATGCAACATGACCCAAACCAGCCTGATGGAGCTAGCTTGCATGCATACGTATACCAGCATGCTGAACACACTCACACACAAGCACGCCCGGAACTCATCCATGGCTTGTTTATTCCAACAAACACCCCCTAAACACGACATCATTGCGTTCTGACCTACAGCAGCGCCGGTTCTTAGTCGACATCAGCGAAGAGTGCCCGCTCCTTCTTCTTCTCACGACAATCCTTGGCCATGTGCCCATGCTCGCCGTAGGTGAAGCACCGTCCTCGGTGGTGGCTTCTCCCACGCCTACTGTCCGAGCTTGTGCTGCGATCGTTGTCGTTGTCGTCCCAGTTGACGCCATTGCCGTCGCGTGCCCAGCCCTTGTCGCGCTGCCACCGTCGTGCCTCCCACTGCTCCTCAGTGAGCAACAGGCGTTCGACGCCTTGGGCAGCGGCCTCAACACCACAATGCGTCTCCGCAACTCGCAGCCGTCCAACGAGCTCCTCCACTGACATTTTGTTCAAATCGAGCAACATCTCAATTGAACAAGCGATTTGATTGTACCTCGGTGGGAGCACGCGTAGGAACTTCTTCACCATGCGACCCTCCTCCATTTTTTCACCGAGCTCTTGCAGGTTGCCGACGAGCCCGCAGATGTGCACGACGAACTCATCGACGGACTCACCGTCGCGGAATGCAATCGTCTCGAACTCCTTCAAGAGCGATTGAGCATTCGCCTCCTTCATGCGCGCATCGCCCAACAGCCAACGTCTTCTTGACGGCGAGCCCGGCCTTCATCTCCGTCGGCACGGCATGCAGGATGGTGGCCAACACCATCCTATCCTCTCGATGCTCGACAGAGGAGCCCTCCACCGCGCCCAACAGTCTAGTGCCTCCATGCTCACCTTCATAACCGTTGACCAATCATGATAATTGATCTTGGTTAGCATTGGGAGCTCGACCGCACAGGAGCCGGGCACGACACGCTCCATCGTGACGATTTGCAGTGTGTCGCCGTCCTTCTTCGATGTCTCAGACATCTTCTAGCTCTGGATACCACTGTTGGAACAATACAGGAACCTCTCCCTGCTCTCTCTCATGTGATGGACTTGTAAAATCTGGTGAAAGCGTTGCCTTTACCTTGGCACGCCTACGTGTTTATATGGGCAGCAATAGCCGCTGCCGTGGCTTACAAAAGACAGGTCAATATCACGAGACAATTATGGTATATCTTTCTATCTATACAGAGAACTTTCTATCTATCCTGGCAACATAATTACCTTCTATACTAACCATGATATTGTCTCGTGATATCAATCCTCAATACATAGAAACAATATATCTTTACACTCTCCCTCAATCACAACTACCCAAGTTGAGATTGTTCTTGAACATTTCAAGTTGCCGAAGAGAGAGAGGCTTTGTGAATCCGTCGGCCACTTGATCTGCTGAAGGCACGAAGTTGATAGTCAATAATTTTTGTGCTACTCTCTCTCTCTCGAACAAAGTGATAGTCCACTTCTACATGCTTTGTTCTTCCATGAAATACTGGATTTACAGATAAATATGTAGCACCAATATTGTCACACCATAACCAGGCTGTTTTTGGTGAGGAAACCCCAATTTCTTCAATCAGTTTTTGAACCCACATGACTTCGGCTGTAGCATTCGCAACAGCCTTGTATTCTGCTTCAGTTGATGACCTTGACACAGTTGCTTGTTTCCTTGCGCTCCAAGATATTAGGTTAGAGCCCAAGAAAACAGCAAAACCTCCCGTGGATCTTCTGTCATCTATACATCCTGCCCAGTCCACATCAGAGAATGCACTGACAAGAGTTGATAATGACTTCCTGATCTTGAGTCCACATCTTTGTGTGTAGCTCAAGTACCTTAGGATTCTCTTAACAGCAGTAAAGTGAAGGGTAGTAGGTGAATGTAAATATTGACAAACTTTATTTACCGAGAAGGATATATCCGGCCGAGTTAGAGTGACATACTGAAGTGCCCCAACAATACTCCGGTATCTTGTTGAGTCCTCCGGTCCAAGTTTCTCACCCTCATATGCAGATAATTTTTCACTAGTAGACATAGGAGTGTTGACTGGTTTGCAATTTTTCATACCTGTTCTTTTCAATATATTATCAATATATTTCTCCTGTGATAGAATAATCCCATTCTGAATCTTCTTTACCTCAATGCCCAGAAAGTAATGCAGCTCACCCAGATCTTTGAGTGCAAATTCAGTCTTCAAGTCTTGCAGCAATGCTTGAGTTGCCTTCTCTGAAGAACTGGCTACTATGATATCATCAACATATACAAGTAGGTACATTGTTACTGATCCTTTGTGATAATAGAACAGTGAGGTGTCTGCTCTTGATGAACGAAACCCAAGTGACTGCAATTTTGTGCTTAACTTCTCATACCAAGCTCGAGGGGCTTGTTTCAAGCCATATAGTGCCTTATCCAATTTACATAAATATTGGGGATTAGTTTTATCCTCATAACCTGGTGGCTGTTTCATATAGACTTCTTCCTCAAGAACACAATGAAGAAACGCGTTCTGTACATCCAATTGGCGAAGACTCCACCCCTTGGACATTGCTAGGGAAAGAATTATTCTGATAGTAGCTGCTTTGACAACAGGACTGAAAGTGTCTTCATAATCTATGCCATACCTTTGTTTGAAACCTTTAGCCACTAATCTTGCTTTATACCTGTCAATGGACCCATCAGGTTTTCTTTTGATTTTATATACCCACTTGCAGTCAATAACATTTCTGCCATGCTCAGGTGGAACTAAGTGCCAAGTCTTGTTCTGAAGCAATGCTGTATACTCAAGATCCATTGCCTTTCTCCAGGATTTATTACTAAGAGCATCATTCAAATCTTGTGGTTCACCAAAGGTTGTTAGCAGATTATACCTCACAGTCCCATCCGTGTAGATCTTCGGCTTGTGAATACCACTTTGTGCTCTTGTTCTTGGCCCTAGCACTGCTTGTTCTTGCTGCTGTGGCATAGTGTGTTGGATAGGAGATGCAGGAGGACCCACAGCTTCCCAAGCCGCATCAGGATGCACCTAGCCTTGAGGCGCCTGGCGAATCTGCCTCGGCCTCGGTACTCCCCCTCGCGCCGCATGGGTGTGATGCACCATGCGTGGCATGGTTGGATTGGAGCGGGGGCATGCGTCCAGTGCCAACCGGAATCTCTGATCTCGAAGCAGATGAGCCGGTGTCATCAGCAACTGCGCCTGTTGTCCATTCACCGCAGCTGAATCAGCTCCGGGAACGGTGCCTTCTTCCATCAGCACAGGGATCTCAGCATTTTGGCTATCATTTGACTCCAAATTTTCTGCAGGTGACACAACATTGTTAGTAGCATCTGTATGAGTCACATGATCATGTATAGTAACTCCCCCTGTCGAATTGCGAAGATTAGATGGAAGAAGGAGAATTTCAGAGCGTAATCTGGCACCAGCATTTGAATGTAATTCAGAGAAAGGAAATATTGTTTCATCAAAAACAACATCACGGGAAATATAGACACGACCAGAGGAGATGTCTAGGCACTTAAAACCTTTATGGAGATTGCTGTAACCAAGGAAGACACATCTTTTGAATCGGAATTCCAATTTTCGTGCATTATAAGGGCGCAGGTTAGGCCAACATGCACAACCAAATATTCTTAAGACAGAATAATCTGGCTTTTCTGCAAATAATTTTTCAAGTGGCGTGCTGTAGTCAAGGACTTTTGTAGGGGTGCGGTTTATCAGATAGGTTGCAGCAGTGAACGCTTCATCCCAAAATTTAAGGGGCATGGATGCATGTGCTAGGAGTGCAAGACCAGCTTCGACTATGTGGCGATGTTTGCGTTCAGTTGCGCCATTTTGTTGATGAGAATGGGGACAAGACACAAGATGAGTAATGCCGATTTGTCGAAAAAAGGAATTTAGCTTTTCATACTCACCACCCCAATCAGATTGCAAGGCAATGATTTTTCAATTAAAAAGTCTTTCTACAAGGTTCTGAAATTCTTGAAAGCAACGAAACACTTCAGACTTTTTCTTAAGTAAATAAATCCATGTGAATTTGCTATAATCATCTATAAAGCTGACATAATAATTTTTTCTTCCAAAAGAATCAGGGGCAGGCCCCCATACATCAGAGAAAACAAGGTCCAATGGTGCATTGGAGACACTAACAGATTTTGGATAGGGAAGCTGATGACTTTTAGCTTGCTGGCATGCATCACAAATAGTCTCAGCATTATTTTCACTAGTGGAAACAGGTAAATTGTTTTGAGAAATAACTCGGCGAACAATGGGTAAAGCAGGATGTCCTAATTGGCTATGCCATCTGTCTGCAGATGGCTTTATTGTGTTCAGCACTTGTCTCTTGATAGGTAGGTGTGACAATATTGGTGCTACATATTTATCTGTAAATCCAGTATTTCATGGAAGAACAAAGCATGTAGAAGTGGACTATCACTTTGTTCGAGAGAGAGTAGCACAAAAATTATTGACTATCAACTTCGTGCCTTCAGCAGATCAAGTGGCCGACAGATTCACAAAGCCTCTCTCTCTTCGGCAACTTGAAATGTTCAAGAACAATCTCAACTTGGGTAGTTGTGATTGAGGGAGAGTGTAAAGATATATTGTTTCTATGTAGTGGAAGGAAGAGGGTACAGGCCGCCCTTACATCTGCCTTGAAGAAGCACCTTCTTCGTGGCCTGGTCCTTGATGAAGAAAACACGAGGATGAAATTCAAGGAAAACATTGTTATCATGAGCAAGACGGTGAACTGAAACAAGATTTTTGCATGTGTTTGGGACATGAAGAACATTTTTTAGATGCAAGTTACGACTAGGGGTAGAACAATAGCATGACCAATGTGATTAATAGGCATACCAGTGCCGCTTGCCATCTTGATTTGATCACTGCCGTGGTAGACATCATGCATGGAGAGTTTGTTCAGCTCTCCTGTGATGTGGTCAGTAGCACCCGTGTCGATGTACCAATTTGAATCGACACCATAGTTGTTTGCTGCAAGAGAAACACTTTTACCTTTGGGCGCATACTCTGGATCGAAACGATACCAGCAGTTCAGCGCAGTGTGCCCTTCTTTGTCACATACTTGACATTTGGGCCTGTCTTGGCGACCACCTCCATTGTAGCCGGCTCTGCCTGGAGTGCGACCATCACCACGGCCTGGATTGCGGCCACTGCCGCCGCTGTTTCCTCCACGATATCCTCCATGTCCTCTGGGGTTACCCCGCCCACCGCCACGGCCGCGGGAGGCAGAGTTAACAGAAGATTGTGTGCCACTATTGAGCATATCAGTACGATACTCAAAGGACATGAGCTGTGTATATAGCTCTCCAACCGTAATTGGTTCGGCGCGAGCAACAATGGCAGAGACCACAGGGTTGTACTCATAGTCAAGTCCTGCAAGAATATAGCTTACCATCTCTTCATCATCAACCGATTTGCCGGCAGCCGCCATATCATCAGCAAGGGTCTTCATTTTGTTGAGATACTCGGACATCGCCATGTTGCCCTTCTGGGTTGTTGATAGCGCGATGCGCGTGTTCACTGACCGCGCTCGCGTCTGTGATGAGACGATCTCTAGGATGCCTCTCCAGAGATCGACCGCTGTGGTCTTATCAGCCACTTGAGTCAGAATCTCCTTTGACAGGGAGCTAAGAAGATAACTCACGACCTGTTGATCGCGGGCAATCCACTTGCCGTATTCTTCATTTGCTTTCTTGATAGTTTTGTCACCAACGAGGACTTCGATCTCTGTTGGTGGTTTTGAATTGGTTCCATCAAGAAGGCCCTCAAGTTGGGCGCCTCTGATGGCCGGCATCACTTGGGCTTTCTAGAGGTGAACATTCATCTTGTTCAACTTCTCTGTCACTGGGATAGCTAAGGATGCAGCGAGCATGGATGGCTGAGCTGATGAGCTCGCCATGGATGTGTTTGAGGAATGGCTCTTGGTACCATGTAAAATCCGGTGAAAGCGTTGCCTTTACCTTAGCACGCCTACGTGTTTATATGGGCAGCAATAGCCGCTGCTGTGGCTTACAAAAGACAGGTCAATATCATGAGACAATTATGGTATATCTTTCTATCTATACAGAGAACTTTCTATCTATCCTGGACAACATAATTACCTTCTATACTAACCATGATATTGTCTCGTGATATCAATCCTCAATACATAGAAACAATATATCTTTACAGGAATAAGGTAGAAGAAGAACAACGGGAGCATGCACAAGTTTGCCGGCGACGAACGCCGTGGTGCCAATCGCGCCTGTATCTCGGCCTTACTTTATTCACTGGACTGGATATGGATACTGATTACAGAGGAGCACTGGGTCTTAAATAGACCGGGAACTCATCACGGAGCTCACCTCCATGCCGGCCGTTGCGCCACCATCCGCAGAGTGCGCTTTGCATGCTGCGAGCCATTTGCTCGACGTGGCCGTGCAGCTTCCTCCGTATGAAACGGCGCCACGCTCACCACTCTGTCTAACGATCCTAATAACTCGATCAAATCCATGCAGCACCGCAACAAACCTGCGTACTGCTGGACCTTGATCCGGACTCGATTGACACGCAACGCAACGCAACCCAAACCAGCCTAATGGAGCTAGCTTGCATGCATACATGCGTACACCAGCACGCTGAACACACTCACACGCGAGCACGCCAGGAACTCATCCATGGCGTGTTTATTCCAACACTCCTCAGTGCACTCCACGTTCGAGTCGACGACCGCCATGGAGATCTGGCGAGGTTGCATCGCCGGCACCACATACCAGGGTAGAGCTCTCCCCGGACGTCTTCGGCTCCATCTACCCAACGCACGCCGCGTTCGAGTCGGCGGCCACCATGGAGCTGTTGGGAGGTGAGCCAAGGAGGGGGGGCCTCGAACCGTGACGGGCTTGGCATCTGGAAACTTCTCATTTTTCAAATTTTTATCAACGTGTAGATCTGTCACCGCGCCTCAGATTTGGCCACCTCCTGTTCATCTTGTCGTTGCTGGCGGAGGCTCCATCGAGGGCGCCGGGGCATGGCTGGGGCGGGGCCATGACCTCCGGCCCCTGCTGGTTCGTCTCCACCCAGACCTCCCTTGTAGCGGCAGGTAGACCAAGCGGCAACGACCCCTGCGCTGGTCATCAAAACAAGGTCCGGGAAAGCTAGATACACCAATGACATTTTTTAGATTCGATTTCCCTATGCTGATTTTGCTTCTTCGGTTGCTGGCTTCGGATAACTGCGGGAGATGGCGAGTCGCCTGCGCGGCAGGTCCGAGGACGAGAGCGGTGGCAAAAGCGTCAAGCAGCGCTTTGCTTCGCAGTATGCCGCATGTTCTGCAAGACGCTCATGGCATCGGATACCAGCATGCATTGTGGATTTCGATACTATGCCGTGCCATTGAATATTGCTTCCCGCCTCTGGTGCGTACGCATTGGCTGCAAAATGCTTTCTTTGTTGGGTTGGTGTATTGAGCTCTTTGCTAATCTTGTTGGTTACTGGTGCTGCTAATCTTGTGGTGTTAATTGGCTGCTTTATCTGCTAATCTGGTGCACGCATATATTTTGTCGCACCTTATTTCTAGAATACGCTGTGCCTCACTTATCAGTCCCTATATCGGTAGCTGATACGCATAAATACAACATAATATATATCACAAGTATACTTCGAATAAAGTAATATATCAGACTTTTAGTGGCATTATAGCAAAGATTAAAATATTCACAACCATTTGACTAGCTAGGGGTTAGGCAGATAGCGGAAAACATAACCCAAAACCACAAGCAAACATGGGAAGCAGAACAAAAACCCAACACGTCGACGTCTTCTACGCATCTTCTTTGTCTAAAACTACAATTGCAAACAGGTAAGTACATAAGGTACTCAGTAAACTTCAACACTGGGATAGCTTTTGCGAAAAGCTAGATTTATGCAAAGTTCACTGCAGAATCTTTGCAAAAAGAGGCAAAATATTTGTTTCTATATTTTAGTAGTTTGGTCCTAGGGGAGATGTTCATCCATCCCCTCAGTACCCAAAGTTTTTAAAATGGGACACTGGCATGCAACCGTACCGACCTCTGGCACACATCCAACTCATTCCAAAATACGGGCACCTACACCCACTCACTCCAACAAGGTTATTACGAAGACTAATCAAAGTAAGCCCCAGCTGTAGTGTGTCAATACCGTGACAACGACCAAACAAGATAGATTTTTACACTCTTCAGATGTTGTATACTGTACCCACGGACCATGCTCCTCCTGATCAACGGAGTCGCATGATGTTTACTCTAACACATACTAAGTTTACCACAGAATCCACCTCAAGATGCATCCAGAGGTCATCCACCGGGGTTTTGCAGTCACCAACGACGTGATAGTACATTTCTGAAGCCAGATCGTAGAGCAATTCACTTCCCTCGTCCTTTCTTCGAATTCCCTTAAAGGGAGACATCACAGACCAGGGGCTATATCCATGAGCAATACGATCCCACAACACGGGCCATTACTTTTATCAAAGACCAGACCGTGAGCATCTCACGTCTTCTCCTGACCTTTTGTGTCCTACTAACCGCCTTAGGGGCTCGATGTGGATAACCAAAGAGGCAGAGTAACTCCCGTCATTACAGGTTCTGTGGTTGCACGAAATCACTATGTTGAGGTTCGATGAACCGGTTCTTATATTGCAGGGGGTGCTTGTCTACGACAGGTGGACTAGACCGAAACTTAACACCTATCACATCACCTTTCACATGAAGCCTCGCCCCACAACCAGAAACACCCTTCTTCACCTAGCACAAGTTGCACTATCACCCATCCTATTTTATTTTACTCAGACCACAAAACTCATTTTAACACATTTCATAAATGATTGGCGTATGGTATGGCGATACGTTACATCGCATGAGAGTTCCTAAGCATTCTAGTATCAAGACAACTTTTCGTTCATTAAAAGATTTTAACAATGGAAAATCCTAGGGATAACAAGGAAGCGTCAACAACGGAAAATCCAGGTAATCAATATTAATGTCTAGTAACTGATATTAATGTCAATACTTTAATAATTCAATTAGGATTATAACTATCACAATGTTTTAAACCAATATATTATGCATAGAAGTATTAATAGGCACTATAGGAGCATTAGCAAAACATGGGTTAAATATGGTTAAGGAGTTAGAGGTTGCCTGCAAATACTTAATCTTCGGAGTTCGAGTCTTCAGATTACTCTTTGAGCTTCGAGTCTTGGATCTCGGTCTTAATGTTGAAGTCTTTGACTCTTCCTAATGAACCGGCTCTCTTGGTTCCTCTTTGACTTCTTGCCCTTCCGTGAATTCAGTGTCATCTACGCGATAGATTACGTCCAATAAAACTACTGTAAAAGAAACAGAGTTCGAGAAGAACTGATAAGATCCAATAAACTTCGAATAAGAACCGATTTAACTCTACGAGGAAATCCAAAAGCAAATCATGCATGATGCAGTATCTTAGGGCATTGCTCGAGTGAGGGTGGTTAGGACAAGGTGTGTGCACGTGCTGGTGTGTGAGCAACACGAAAGCCTCTATGGTAGGAACTCATGCAAGGCATACGTTGTTAGTGGTTTGTCATAAAGTGCATTGTTTTATATGTAACCCTACCTGAATGCCATTTATTATGAATTACCGCGTGAATCTAGATTTATCTAGATCCCCTTTTAAGTTAAATATAATTAGTGCTTGAGGGATGTTGCGAGTGCGTAGCACTTGTTCCCGTAATACGGACTCGTGAACGAGTATCCGTATAAACCAGGCACACGCTCTAGCTAGTGATTTGTGTATGCACTGGAATGTCATCATTTCTTGTATGAGTGTTACGATGGCACGTGTTGGTGTGCGTATGTGGTTGCATGGTAACGAGGCATAAGCACGTCCCATGTGTGTGCTCGCATGCATAGGCATCATGTGCATAACGGTGTTTGTTGTGTATGCACAATTACTAGACACTAAGCACAGGGTGCACGTGATAATCGACATAGGTCCCCGATAGGTGTATGGTGTGCCATTTATTAATTATTCAATTCTCTACAGGTGTGCGATGATTTGCATGTAATAACTAATTATTTAGTTTTATCCTTATAAATATATTACTAAAGCTAATACGTGGCAAATGGACTATTGCATGTGAATGCAAGGTAAGATGCATTTGTGTGCCATCTAATATTTACTCACTACTTTATTTAATTATAATAAGCATGAATTTATTATAATTAGAGGTGTCAGTGTTTCGCTCACCGGCACAGTAGAATTTATGTATACGGAGAGATTCGTGCGCTTCTTCTCGTCGATATGGCCTAGTCTACGGAAGGCTTAGAGATTTAGTCTAGTTCGGGCCACCGCGGAGGTGTAATACTTTACGTCTAGGAGAAAGAGAGTGGGTTGTATAAGCTCGAAAGGGGATTACAATGGCGCTAGGATTTTTGCGTGAACAAAGAACTCTAGGATCTCGTGTGTTCTATGTTATGTGACGATGATGATCCTCTCTCTCATCTAAGGCCCCCGACGCGCCCTTATATAGGGGTCGGATCGAGGTTTAGTCTAGTTCGAGCCACCGCGGAGGTGTAATAACTTACGTCTAGGAGAAAGAGAGTGTGTTGTATAAGCTCGAAAGGGGATTACAATGGTGCTAGGGTTCTTGCGTGAACAAAGAACTCTAGGATCTCGTGTGTTCTATGTTATGTGATGATGATGATCCTCTCTCTCGTCTAAGGCCCCCGACGCGCCCTTATATAAGGGTCGGGTCGAGGTTACATGGCTTGAAGCTTACGAAATCGAGCGGTCGAGCAGCGAGCATCTCAGGGTTTATTCTCTAACGGCCTCTGAGCGCCAGATCACCCTGTCAGCATCCTCATCCGTCCTTTGTCCAGTGCGAGAGGAACAAAGTTAATTTTTTTGGTACACAAAGCTAGCTGCATAGTGTTAGTAATCTTTGCTTGTCGGGAGTTGGTCGCTGACGCGTAAGGTGGTTCCTCGACCCTCGGATGGTCGGGTTTCGTCGTCGTGCGGCCCCGACCCTCGATCGGTCGGGCCAGGTCCGGTCAGGCTAGCTCATCAGGCTCGCCATGGCGAAGTCGTTCGTGGGCCGTGGTCAAGCCCGTGGGCCATAATTCGTAGCTGGGCTTTCGTATTAAATCGGGACCGTAGGTATCTGAGGCAGATGACCCCGACAAGAGGTTAATTACTTTATATCATGATGTGCGGTTGCTTCCTAATGGTTAATAATTAATTATTAAATTTATGTTTATAATTAGACTATTATGTTTAGCGGGTTGCCCGTGTTATAATATATGCTGAGAGTATAATGAAAATGCACCTTATTATGATATCATTTTATGCTTAAATATAATGAAAATGCGTTAAACTAGTAAGGCCGACTGGTGGCACCTGCACAAGTGTAGTCTAGTATGCATGGAATCTATTGTAGTTAGAGTTTACGTACTTTATTTCCATAACTAGACTACTCTGGCTAACAGATAGTACTCCTATCAATGCATGATAACATGAAGTGCAATGCAGATGCGGACTATTTAATATTTACGCCCTAATATGTTGGTGACCCTAGTGATTAACAAGTGACCAGTAAATGTCTACTCAATTTAATCTACATACTTAAACTACTAAATTAAAGCCAACAAGTGGTTCGTGTACTAGTGTATGCTAATTTAGGATGAGGCGCATTAGTGTGCCCTTTAATAATTATGTAGCAATGTGCATGTGAGTATTTGCAATTAGCAATTAACTACTCGATCTATATCTTTATAATTATCCTACTAAATATATACATGTCACAAGTACTGTTGCATATAAAGTGCATGTGTGCTATTTAATATTTACCTATTTTTCTAATATTTAGCTACAAATTATATGATTCTAACTTTAAATTAAATTACATAGAGCTAACAGATGCATGTGCACTAATGCATATTGTGATACCCTCAAAATTTCAATCAAATAAATAAAACCCTCTAGCAATTTTCTATTTTCTACACCTCTCCATTATTTTCTTTTTAATAGAAAAATCTCATAAAATGAATATAAACTCAAAAAGGGAAAATTCAATTTAAAATTTGAATCTTGATAAGTGCTTGAGTAAAATTTTCTTTTTCGGATTTATCGAATTTATTCGAATTCATTTGGTTTTGGAAATGCTTTCAAAAAAAAAGAAACAAAGAAAAAAAAAGAAAAAAGGGAAACGAATCCCCCGCGGTTGGGCCGTTTTCGGCCTAACAGCACCGCGCCGGCGCCGCACCGCCCCCGCCTCTC
>BCLF01000027.1:1801352-1827062 GCA_001602275.1 Zoysia japonica | reverse complement strand
CCGCAGCTGTCCGAGGGTGGACGCGGTCCACCGGACCGCTGCCCCGCGCCACTGACCAGTGAGGCCTGGGCCCACGCGTCAGCAACACTACCAAAATTGCTACGGCCACCCACTCCAGTGCACACAGAAATTTATTCCTAGCCCATTTTTAGTCCAAATAAATTCTCAAAAATTCCAAAAAAATCCCCACTTTGCAAATCATTTTGCCACTTTTACACAGTAGAAACCCACCTAGCCAAATCATTTTGCCACCACAAATTTTCACAATAGTCCCCCAACTTTTAAAAAATTACAAAAAGACCCCCACCTCTTATTTTTACCACTATTATCGCATACCACCTCCGTTTACCGAGATCTTTGCACCATTAGAACCATAAATTCAAGCCCTACCCTATAGAGCCACTCACCGCTCTGAGAACTTCTATTAAATTTGGTGTTTATTCGATCTTGTTTTGTGCTCTCTTTCGTGTAAAATTTATTTATTTACTTTCTACCGTTTTCTCGTGTAGACGATGAAGCGCTTGGAGACGAAGAGACCGATGAGCCGGAGTACGAGGAAGAACCCGAGTACGCCTTCGAAGGCAAGTCCTAACCTCCTGACCATTTTGCTCCTAGTTTTTCGCTATGCACCTAATAGAACCCGTATGCTTGCATGTTCGTAATTATATGTTCAAAACATTGTGTTGTTACAAACCTACTTGCTATACACATATTTATATTTATGTCAGTAACTAGCTCTTCATAAGTATAAATACCGCCTTTCTACCGGATTGTAAATCGAACCTTGTTAACCATAGGATTCCCGTCATTAAATACTTTAATGTACGGAATGTTGCCTTGAACTAGAATGCTTAGGACACTAACGTGAAGCTATGCTTCATCATTCTATTTACATAACCGTCATTTATCAAATGAGTTATAAGAGTTTGGTGGAGTGCGTCAAATAAAGTGCATGGGACTTAGTGAAAACTGGTGATAGGTGACGAGAGGGGATGATGTTTTTGGTCGTGGGGCGGTCTTCTAGAACTGTGTGCTGTGTGTAGGCTTCGGGCTGGTCCACCTACCGTGGACAAACACCGCCCCTGCCATATAAGGACCGGTTCACTGGACCTCAACGTAGTGATTTCGTGCAACCATAGAACCTATCTGGGCGAGACTCACTCCACTCCTTTTGTTATCCGCAATGGCACCTAAGGGGTCGAGAGACACAAGCCACAGGAGCAGACGTGAGATACTCACAGTCCGGTCTTTGATTACAACAATAGCCCGCGCCATGGGATCGTACTGCCTACCGGTATAGCCCTCTGGTTGTGTAATAACCTGTCTATGTGCGGGGTCCAGAGAACAGACGTGGATGCTCTAAACCTATGGTCTGACTACGGGAATGTGCTATCGCGTCATCGGGGGCAGGCAAAACCCCCGAGAGATGACCCATGTACGTATCTTGAGGTGGACATTGTGGGTACCTTAGTATGTGTTGGAGTGAACGTTATGCGACTCTGTTGATCAAGAGGAGCATAGCCTGTGGGTACAGTGTACAACTTCTGCAGAGTGTATAATCCATCCGGAATGGCCGTTGTCACGGTATTGACACGCTACAGCTTGGGCTCACAATGATTAGTCTTGATCACTTCTTTGATGGTGTGAGTGGGTGTAGCTATTCATGTTTTTGAAAAATATTTGGTTGGGATAGTGGAGGCCCATCCAGTTAAAATTTGGGAACTGATGGGAATGGTGGCTACTCTCTCAGGTCCATCCACTAAAATACTGATAGATTAGGAACACTTCCCTCTTTGTTTTGAAAACTCATCTGTAGAGAAGCTTGCATAAAACTGGCCTTTTGTCGAAAGAAAAACCCTAGCCTCTCCTTGACGGCCTTATAAGCATGAATACAGCCAAGTACAAGGTTACAACTTGCTGAGTACTTTTGTGCTCACCCTTGCCTTTATCGCTCAGATGAAGAAGATGAAGTTGGCCTCGATGGCGATAAGAAGGATCGTTCTGCGCACAAGTTTGCTTATGGTTTTTGCTTCTTGCTTTTCTCTTTTATGTAATGACTGTGCGAGGATGGCTGGTGCACCTCACTGGCTTGTAATCTAAGTCTTGGATGTAAGACTCTATTTGGGACAATATATGTAATATTATTGGTATGAGCTGTGTATCCACGATGTATGTACGTACCAACTACTGATCAAAGGATTGGTATAGTATTCATCAGATATCCCAGGAATGGGGTATGACACATATTAAGGACATAATGAAATGTACCCTATTTGCAATATGGTTATATGCTTAAACATGGAATGCCATAAAAAATCACGTTAAGAACAAATAATAGTCATAGGGAAAACAAAAGTAAATTAAATAAAACCAATAAGATCAAATTAGAGATAACCTGAATGATAAGATGGGCTCAAAGTTGAAACATGTCCATGTGGTGGATGTTGGATTTTGGAGTGGATGAAGTTTGAATCGATAAAGATCTATCGGACGGCGGATGGCATTTCTTGAGATCTACAAGTTTTGAGATAATATATGAGATCATGGTGAATTTGGGATTTAGAAGTGATGTGACAAGATAGCTCACGCTGCGACGGTCATGTGAGCGTATGAATCACCAGAATCGGGGTTGTGAGTGAAAAGTTATGGGGTTTTGAATATATAGGGGCTTGTATGTAATATTAGAAGCTTACAGGGGCTTGATGGTAATCAAATAGAAAGGTTCTCAAGGGACCAATCTGTCATTATTATAAAGTGTTAGGGCCTGGACGTAAAAAGGGTTGGACTAGATTGTGAATAACAGTGAGTCTCGGGGATCTTTTCAGAAAACTCGACTAGAATAGGAAATTTGATAAAACTTAGGGCTTTTCTGTAAAAAGTGTTTTACCGCGCGAGCCTTCATTTTCCATCGTTCAAGGGGTGGACAGTGTCCACAGCGTCGTGGACCGCGGCCAGGGGCCGGTCCACGAAGCTCGCCATGGACCATGGCAGCGGCGGGGCGGCAGACTGGCCGGGGAAGCTGCGGGTTCGGCAGAGGAGAGGGAGGAAGACGCCGTGAACCTAGCTGCAGGGTTAGAGGGGCCGGGGAGGCGCGGAGCTGCTCCAGCAACGGCCAAGGGGCAGCGCCCGGCAACGGCGCACGTCGCCTGTGTAGCAGCGATGTCGGGGAGCTCGGGATTTGCGGTGGAGGAGCAGTTGTGAAGTGTGGTGGACCTCTACATGGGGTATAGGTGGCAGGGGAGGCGCCGAGGAGCGCCGGCCATGGAGGATGGCGGCGCGCCATGGCAGTGCACGGCGGCTCGGCTCCGGCCGCGTTTCGCCAAAATTGACGAGCTTAACGAGTAGAGGAGGCCGTGGTGGTGACCGGTGCTTGCCGGGAGTGAGAAAGGTTCCCTGGAGGAGGCAAATTTGCGATGGTGGCTGGGCGGTGAGAAGTGGCGGCTGATGGGGAAGAAGGTGAAATTGGAGCTCGATTCAGAGAGCAAGGGGAAGGCCGGGCGCATCGATTTATAGCCGGAGAAGAGGAGTGGCGGCCACGTCATCGGTCCGTCGGTAAGCCGACCGACGGCAGTGAAGGCGGCGGCGCGCACGTCGGCCTGTCGGGCAAGGGGGAGCAGCGACGAACGCGAACGCGCACGAAGCAGGGCACAAGGCGGCGCACCCGCCGGCGCCGTGCGCCCTGCCGGTCGCAGAGAGAGAGGGCGGCAGCGCGGCGTGGGGTGCCGCTTGGCCGGCGGCGGGGCAGCCGGAGGAGGAGGACGCGGTTGGCAGGTCGGGCCGCATTGCTGGGCTGGGCCACGTTGAGGGAAGGGAAGGAGTGGGCCGCGCGGAGGCAGGCCGGGAAAGGGAAGAGGGAAGAGGTTTCGGCCCAGTAAAAGATTTGGAAATGAAATTTGAATATTTCTAAGATTTGAGTTATTAGGTTTGAGATTTAAGTGGAATTCAAATGATTTCGGAAAATAAAATCCAAAAGAATAAAAAGGAACAGAATCGAGCACTTGGTCACTCTCAAATTTTTAATATTTTGAAAAATTCAAATTTAGAGAGTTTTCTTTTAAATGAGACTTTGTCTTTTGAAAGAAGGAAAGGAGGGAGAAAATGTTAGGGTTTTGTTAGATAAATTTTGGATTTTAGAATTTTTAAATTTGATTTAAAATTCGGGATTTCACATATTTGTTGTTATAACATGTAATTACTGTCTCTATAGGAATCTTGGAAGTCAAGGAAATAAGTCATCTGAAAGACTTGGTCAGCTTGTATGAATCGTATCCTTTCATACACCAGTTGAATCAAGCTGGTCAATGTATTTTTCGATATTTGGATTCTTTTGCATAAGTATCCCTTTATTTTGAGATAGAGAGAGTACACATATATATATATATATATATATATATCTTCTTGATTCTATTGATGTCTTTGCTTAGCACGAGGACAGTGTTAAAATCTATTAGCTATTTGAGCTCTGTAAGGAGTGTTAAAGAAAATTTAACTTCTTTTTATGCGTATTCCAAATGTAAGATGTCTTTTTTGTGTATTTGTGTCCGGACTGAAGTAAAATACTTGGCATGAAAATGCAAGATCTGCAGTGTATAGCATGACACAGAAAAAGAATGCATTTTGAAAGTTTTAAGTAATATAGGATCTGTTGCACGCTAATAAAATGTGGAACGATGTCCATAAGTAAAGTTGTGTCTCCTGGCGCTGGGTTCAAGGGGGGATCATATAAGCATTTTCCTTTCTCTACGGTTAAAAAAAATGGTATTTTCCAGGTTTTCCAGCTTGGTCAATAGTAAGATTATTTCAGTCAATTAGTCTGGTAAGTGAATGCAAGTAAGTTGACTATGGATCATCGTAGCATGAGAATATTTTTGGCAGATATTTTGTTGATCCGCTATGCAATCAAATTAGTCTAGCAAGAGAAAGGCTCAATCGAACTGTACATACATTTTCTATGGCATTATTTCCTATCTTCCTCAGCTATAAAAATTATCGATTGGTGTGTGAAGGTGACTGATGTTGAGCTCAGTTTGCAAATCCTGGTCCAATTGCAGTGTTGTTAAATTAAGCATATTTGTTTGCGGGCAAGGTGTTACTGAATAGGCACCTTGAAGCCTACTGATTTTATGTATCATGTGCACTCATATACAACGTGACGTCTGTGTCCTGTGTGATTGCTCTGTTTGATTGTGTATCTCTTGATAACGACCGTGGAGGATAAGTTGTTTGGTGCGTTTGAATCGAAAGTTTAGTCTTTCAGTGAGATTAGCTTGTTGATTCTTTGTTTTTAAATAATGCGGTGTGTATTGCCATGTTGTCCTTTGCCCGTAGCGGAGTACGCGTATTGAACTAGTTCTCATATAATATCTGTAACATACCCAGATGACTCTTATTTGAGATACTCAGAAACTAAAAATTCAGTGGGTACAATATAGATGACCACCACAGATATTCGGCAAGGCAATACGAATTCTTGAACACCCTTATTTAGGACTGCAAGATTATTTGCAGGCTCAATGTTACACAAGACTCATGGGTAGACCTCGATGATCGATCGAACGCCGACAACTGGCATGATTTTGTAATCACTAAATCCAGCTTCAAAAATAATCTTCTTCCAACCTTGCTCATCTCGCTCAGCACCATCAATAATAATCATGAAGAGATCGAATAGGACTTGTGTTTCTGTGTGCTTTAGGTCGGACGACCTTGCTTCGACCACCATATCAAATATTATGACCTTCCCTCCATCTTCTCGCGAGGGTATAGCTTTCTTGCAGTTCTTTAGTATTTTGACACACTCGGCGTCACCCCAATCATGCATAATCCACTAGAACCAAATAAACAGAGGTGAAGAAATAATTTATTCAATATTATCGTTGTATCATACTCAGTGCCAAATTAATTAGCAATTGTACAGAGAAAAAAAGAGAATCAAGTTCAAATCAATTAAACAATATGCAGTTGCGAAGGCTAGCAAGAATCTGTTGTGGTGCACAACAAATAATTCATGCCTAATTTGCAAGCAAATTGTTCATATTAGTTGGCCAAAATGAGCCACGTAAGAGAAATATGTACCTCGAGAAAAACGGCATTTGCCGGCGGGATGCTCTGAAACATGTCACCGGCGATGT
The DNA here is from genome assembly GCA_001602275.1 of Zoysia japonica. NCBI lineage: Eukaryota > Viridiplantae > Streptophyta > Magnoliopsida > Poales > Poaceae > Zoysia > Zoysia japonica. Next base: position 1,820,931 of record BCLF01000027.1, on the reverse strand, counting down.
ACTTCACCTCGGTACCAATGGGAGCTGCAGCCACGACGTGCGGGAGATCCAACACGCAGCACTTGACATGCGGGAACGCCTTCGAGATGGCTTGACTCGCGCCACCGAGCCCTCCAGCAACGTCGATCAATGAGCTTATGCCTTGGAAGACATCACCGCACTCCTTGAAGATAATGTCCATGGCGAAGCTGCTATCCGCAACCATCCCGCTGTCAAATAGCTTGGCAAATTTCACGTCATGTCCTGCAAAATCCCACAAGTCCTGCCCGTTCATCGCCTTGAAGAGGGTCAGACCCGGCACCTCGTGCTGAAACCACTCACCAAGGCCGAGGAACGGAGACACTATTATACTATCGAGCATGATCATCAGGAGGGGAGACAAGTCCCTGGGAGTGGAGCTGACTAGAAGGCGGGACGTCCATGTGAGCCCATAGATGTTCTCACCGCCACCGCCTTCCACGTGCTCGACGTTGAAGATGCCGGTGACTGTGAGCACCCTCATGAGGCGTCGAAGGTGAGGAAGCTTGGACTGGTGGAGTGTGACTTTGGTAGCTATTTGGGGTAGGGTGGCAGTGCCACCGTGGTCATGGATTGCGTCGGCGATGCGAAGGTCTATCGCGGATTTGAGCGCCATGGACTTGATGTAGCTGAGTGTGTGGTGCCAGAGGTTGAGCTGAGCGTCCAGCAAGGTTTCATTATTCAAGCTTTGAAGGCTGACTGCCATGCTGTGGTGCTACTGCTGATGTGTTCGGTTGCAATGGATCGGTGTTGTCGATCTAGGGAATCATGTTATGCCGTATATATAAGCGCTCTCGTGGCATCGATCAAATAGTGAACTTAATTGCGACGTTGTTGAAAGTTCAGCAACTGCCGGATTCCCTTCAACAAACATATTCGCTCAGATATACTGCTCCTGCAGAGAAAGAAATCAACCTATATATGCTCATGTTGTCTACTCACTTTATCTATCGATTTACAGTGTGTTTTGTTTGATGACGAGTGAATGGAATGATCCCATCCACATCTCAAATAATAGATATTTATATTATTTTTAATTATTTATTACCCATAAAACATGCTAAATACTATCACCGGTTGACACATCAATCGTGCATAGGGAAGGTTATTAATTGCAACCTCATAGAAAAAATATTTGTTAACACAAAAATATTAATTATCACTAATGACTGTACTAATTATCATGCTTTAGCAGAATGGATGGTTCAGTCCAATCTTTTTCTTGAATAATCTCATCCAGCATCTAAACAGAATATTATCAACTTGTATGGATCTATCCAAATTCTATCATCCAACCATACGTTAAAAAAAACTAGATGGGATGGCTCAGTCGAGGTAGATTCAACGAACCAATCATGGAAAATGTGCCAAAAATGTCATTTTAGCCCATTGCCACCCTACAAGTGCACAACCTTATCCAGTCCTTTCAACATCTTCTCCTTCGTTAGCCAAACCAGAGCCCATCCAACTGTTGATGCTTGTCGTCATCACTATGTTGTTTTTCCCACTCACTATCACAATAAATAGGGATGTGAAGGTCTTTTACTCCCTCCGGTGCAGAATAAGCTTATGTTTGGTTTTGATCAAATCTAACTTTGAAAAATGATTCTATAGATTTAGTTAATTACTTTATCAACACAAGACATATTTTGAAACTTGTTGTAAGAAATATTCTCATAATATATTTTTTATTATTAAAATTGACTAAATTTATAAAAATCACTGATCAAAGATAGGTTTAAGAAAACTAACTGTAAACAGGGGCGGTTTTAGAGGGGGCATGGGGGGACAGCTGTCCTCCAAAAAATTTTGCAAAACAATTGATTATATATGGTTTTTATATTAATATATACATATGTATCTTAGTAAATATGAGTAATAGCAAATTAAAAACATAAGAAAACTCTATATTAACCTAAACCCATGTTAATTGTCCCCCATAATTAAAATCCTAGATCTGCCACAGACTGTAAACATGTTCTGGAATGGAGGAATATCAACCAAGCTAATTTGCTGATGGATAGATTGGGACGGTCCAAAAATGAAAACTGTAGTTTTAGGGCAGCAGCACCCCACGAGCATATAGCCTTATCCATACGGATGGCAAAGAGGGAGGGGGGGGGGGGGGGGGCGAGTTTGGAGCGGGTAGAGGAGAAACACACCCGCGACGAGAAGGGTCACGGGTGGAAAATAAGATCCGCACCATCAACCGGCGATTGCGGGTGGGTCTTGGGTGCCCGTCTGGTATGATAAAATTTGTAATAAACTATTACACTTATATGGGAATAGTAAAATAATAAATTTTTAAATGCTCACATATATCTCATTATTAATCTAAGTACGAACACAAGTGCACATAACCACATACATAATAGTGTGCACATAACCACATATATAATAGTTTGACAATTAAATTCAAAATAATAGTCATTTAAATAACAATAGAAATATTACTAATATGAACAACTTGAACATAGGTTAAAATTCCGGGTGTCCATCGGGTGACCTACAGTTGTGCGGGTCGGGAGCGAGTGAGACCCGTGGATGAAAAATATCACCCGTGCTAGCATCCATCAGGTGTGAAACCGTCAGGTATCCGCACCTGTGGGTGAAACTTCCATCCCTACTTATCGATCGTCTCCTCCGCTGGACGAACCAAAGCCCATTTTTGTGTAGCTGTTGTCGTCGTCTGACAACATCGCTATGTTGGTTTCCCGTTCACTATAACAATAAACAGTGGTATGGAGGTCCATGTTAATTTTTTTAATCCTAAAACCATAGATAGAGACACATAGAGTGGATCTTTGGAACCAGGGACGGCACCTTTTTACTCTAGCTATTCAGCACGAGGACAACGTCAATCACAGGAACCCAAACGTTTCACGTTTCTCACAGGCACGTACTCTTTGTTTTTTAGGGAAAGAAGGAACAACCTTCGTTACACTAACCGAATAATACAACTACTAACCAAATAATACAACAACTACTAGACGGAAAGGTGGTCCACTGACCCCAAGCCAAGGAATCCAATACATGGTTCCGCCTTCACACGAATCAGTTAATCAGACATGCATCTTGGCTCAGTTATTAGTTTAATTCATTATTCATTATGTATGTTCAAGCCTCTAAATAAAACCTGGGCTCGAATACTCCCTCAAATAATTCAAATTGGTACCCTCCATTGCAATTTATCCTTTTTTTTGTTTTTACAATTAATGGCATTTGAAATACAACTAATAAATTTACATATTTGAACAAATCTTTTGAATAAGACGAGTTAAAGATGATATTAGAAGTCAACAATGTCAATAGTTTAAATCTAGAGGGAGTAACTTTTGTAAGGTGCCCTAGACAGTGTTTTTGAAAACAAGTGTTTTGTTTTAAAACAAAGTTTTCCAGAACGGTCACGGCTCACATTGTATTGGGCCACTACCACAAATGGGAATTTTCATGAGTGTTCGAAACCACCACGAAAATTATAATTTCCATGACGGATTGTTTTTGACTCTCACGAAAATTGGTCACCTTCACGAAATTTCCATTTTTCTGGGAGTGGGCTACTCTTCACTTCTTCAGCATCCGAAGAAGTCCGTGTCAGAACGTGCTTAACAATACATTCAAAACGCTCCCTCAAAATGGAAAAAAGGTGTAAATTCAACAACGCCAATGAAGGTAAAATATGGAGATTAGACTGATTGTACGTAGTACTATTGCAGCTAGCTATAGAACAGTCCGCATGAGTCGACCTCTCCATGGTGAGGCAACATATATATTTGTCGGAGTACAAATCCACAGAAACTCCATGCATGTTCATCGCCCGGCCCCATCCAGGTGATATCATGAAGATTAATGTTGCACCATCTTGAGCGAGGAAGAAAAACCGAGCCCCAATATGTTCTTTTTTACACGAGGTTCAGTACTTGTTAACAACAAGTGGGCCGTTGCCGTTTAGGTGAAGATGGGCATCCAGAGATTTCACTGAATTAGATTTGATCAAGGTCCAGTCTGAATGACATTATCATCGTGTAGATGCGTCACTCGCGAGTTTGACAACAGTTTTTCTGGTTAAGGTACATTGGTTCAAAAAACATTATAAGTTTCGCACACAAATAAGAGAGATGTTACAATGCTTGAAGTTAATCACAATCATCTATTTGATTAGATTCGATAGTTAAAAATAGAGAGATATCTAGTCAAAGATATCAAAATAGTGGACCCGGTACTAAAAAAGTAGATCTGGTACCAATTTTTTAAAAATCAATAGCTGAGATTAATTAAAGATAGAGAGAGGTATCTCTAGTAACTTCCAAGCACCGTAACACATCTCCACAAATAAACTGAATCTCCAACGGGCCTTGGCATAGAAATCGGTGCGTCGATCGAGCACTGGTGGTATATCACAACATATGCATATAGCTTTCTCCTTCAAAAACACTACAGTCAAGGCAAATGAAAAGAGCAAACAGAGGATAGCGGTATGGATCCAAGTTTAGAGCATCAGTTCTCTAAAAACAAGTATAACCCTCTTACCTTGTAGTCGTTAAGTACAACCACAGTAAAGATCATGCATTCATTTTTGGAGCACAACACATTATCGATCAAGATGAAATTTCTTAGATAGATATAAAACACTATATTTTCTCATATAACATGTGTGGCATGCCCAGATAACGCTTATTTGAGAAGACCAGAAAGAAAAAAAAAACTCAGTGGATACAATATAGATGACCACCACGGAAATACGGCAAGGCAATAATAATCCTTGAACACCCTTAATTGGGACCGCAAGTTTATGTTGCAGGCTCGATGTTACACAACAGTAATTCCCCCAAGATGTTCATGGGTATACCTCGATGATTGATCGAACACTAACAACTGGCATGATTTTGTAATCGCTAAATCCAGCTTCAAAAATAATCTTCTTCCACTCTTGCTCATTTCGCTCAACGCCATCAATAGACATGATGAAGAGATCAAATAGAACTTGCGTTTCTCTGTGTTTTAGGTCGGACGTCCTTGCTTCGACCACCATGTCAAATATTATGACCTTCTGTCGTACCCCATTTCTGGGATACACGGTGCACCACGTATCAGTCCCTGGATCAGTAGCTGATACGCAATAACACATCAGAATGTATATCAAAAGCATACTTCAAATAAAAGGTTATACCTGATACCGAACCTTTAGTGGCAACTCGGTGAGGATTAAAACAATCCCAAACCAGTTGACTAGCTAGAGGTGAAGCAAACAACAGAAAATATGGTCCAAAGCCACAAGCAACCTTGGGAAGCAAAACAAAAACCCAGCACGTCGTCATCTTTTACGATTCTTCTCTGCCTAAAACCACAGCTGCAAACTGTGAGCACATAAGGTACTCAGCAAGCCCTAACACTAGGTAGGGGTATATATAGATACACATTTGGCTGTAGTAAAGATTAGGCTAAAAGGGGTCTTCTTTTGCAAAAAGCCAGTTTTATGCAAGGTTTACTACAGAAGCTTTGAAAAAGAGATCACTAGATATTTGTTGTCCATATTTTAGTAGGTTAGTCCTAGAGGAGATGTTCATCGATCTCGATTAGTACCCAAGTTTTAGTTGGGGAGCTGACATGCAACCGTACCGTCCTCTGGCACACAACCTACACTTTCCCAAAACACGGGCACCTACACCCACTCACTCCAACAAGGATAATAATGAGACTAATTAAAGTGAGTCCAAGCTGTAGTGTGTCAATACAGTGGCAACGGCCATTCCGAATAGATTATACACTCTGCAGAGGTTGTACACTGTACCCACAGGCTATGCTCCTCTTGATCAACAGAGTCGCATAACGTTCACTCTAACACACACCAAGGTGTCCACAAAGTCCGCCTCAAGATACAAACAAGGGTCATCTCTCGGGGCTTTGCCTGCCACCGATGACGTGATAGCACATTTCCGTAGCCAAACCGTGGGTTTAGATCATCTACGTCTACTCCCTGAGACCTCACATAGACGGGTAATTATGAAAACCAGTGGGCTATACTGGTAGGCAGTACGATCCCATGGCGCGGGCTATTGCTGTAATCGAAGACCAGACCGTGAGTATCTCACATCTGCTCCTGCGACTTGTGTACCACCCGACCGCTTTAGGGGTCAAAGTGGACGACCAAGGGGGTGGAGTGAGTCCCGCCCAGACAGGTTCTGTGGTTGCACGAAATCACTACGTTGAGGTCCGATAAACCGGTGCTTATATGGTAGGGGCGGCGCTCGTCCATGACAGGTGGAAGTCCAAAGCCTAACACCCATCACAACACATAGCACTAGGAGCCCGCCCCACGACCAGAAATAATATCCCTTCTCTTCACCTAGCACCAGTTGCACTACACCCAAACCCACTTTATTTTACACACACCACCAAACTCATTTTAACACATTTCATAAGATGATCGGTGTATGGTGTGACGATGCACTGCATCGTATAAGGGTTCCTAAGCAATCTAATATCAAGGCAACTTTCTGTTCGTTAAAAGTCTAATGAAGGAAATCCTATGGTTAACAAGGGAGTGTCATCGATGGGTAACAAGGTAGTATTCATATTTAATATGAGCAAGTAACTGGCATTTACATGAATACGTAATAACAAGTTGGATATTTAACTACACAATGTTTTTAACATAGATTAAAATAAACATGCAAGCATTTAGGTCATATGGGTGCGCAAGCAAATTATAGGATTAATATGATCAAGGGGTTAGAGCTTGCCTGCAAATCTTTAATCTTTAGACTTGTCTTCTCGATACTTTGAAATCCGATTCTTAAATTGTTGGCTTGATGCCGAAGTCTTCAGGCTTTTTCTCGTGCGTCCGTTCTTCTATCTTCTCTTGGAGTCCAGTTCTTCCTCAAATTCAGTGTTGTCTACACGATGGGATACACCGATTAAAACTACCGTAAAAGAAACAAAGCTCAAGAAGAATCGATAAGATCCAATTAAATTTCGAATAAGAACCAAATAAACTCTACGAGGAAATCAAAGGTGCATTATGCATGATGCGATGGCTATCCTAATGCAATGTTTATTATCTTAGGTGCACCTTAGTGTTATTTACTATATGTTAATTATTAGAATAATTATTTATTCTTAAACTTTATTCTAGTTCTTTTGCAGTTACATGAGTAGTTAAGGGTGGTCATGTATTGTTAATTATACTAAAGCCTTCGTATAGGTATGGACTTAGGTTATGGTTTGCTTACTATAATATTGGGAGTTTCTTGTGTCATATTATGCTTAATCATGACTTAGCAATATTTACTACAGTGTAGCTATTAATTACTAGGTTCATTCTAAACCATATTCATGTGATTGCGATAGTGGGCCATGTAGATGCATGCACTATCAAGCATCTATAGTGCCAATATGTTTATGTGAGTGCAAGCTAGTATATGGCATGTTTAGTTCAGGGTGTGATGTATCGTTTTACGTACAATCTTATTTTATACTGTACATTTATTTAGATGCATTCTAAAATTCCCTCATTTGGTTTATAACTAAATGGATGAGTGTGTGGTGACTAGAGATTATTTACTTAATTTCCTAATAGGTAGTTGCTTTCCATTGATTAATGATCTGTTACCCAATTCCTGAGTACATGGTTAAGCTAATTAATCCAACGTGTGGCACGGGTAATGATGCATGGTAGAGTGTGTGAGTGGGCTATCGACTAATTACTCAATTCTCTATATGTGTGCGATGATTAATATTTAGCAGCTAATTATTTAGTTTATTCTTATAAATAAACTGCCAAAGCTAATGTGGGGTATTTATCCTAGTGCATATGAATGCAAGATAATGGACTTATACGTGCTTTCCCAACATTTACTTTATTTAATTATATAATAAATGCTTTTAATCATTATGACTAAATGTTAATTACTTTATTTCATAATGCTGATTAATGACTAGTTAATAATTTCGTACTTATAGTAAAATTACTATACTAATTTAATGTCATCATTACAGGTGCAGTGCGAGGTATCGCAATCATTATTATCTAATTTATATGTATACGTGGGTTAACCTAAGTGGTCAATGATTAATTATCTAGTTTAATTTAATTAAGTAAAAATACTAGACTTAACAAGAAATAAACGTACCAATTTATATATTAAGGTATGATGGACAACATGCTAATGTGATTACAAGGAATAGTGTGTTATGGCTAATTATTTAATTTCCAAGTATTCGTAGGCAACCTAGCGTTTTACAAATAATTAAGTAATTCAAGCTATGAATTAGTTTACATAAAGCTAACACGGGTATATGTACTAATAATAGTACTAAATCATGCTAATAGGATGAGGTGCACACTATAATTAGTATGTAACTATGCTTAAAATAGATTACACTGAAACACTAGTATTAAAACCAATAAACGCTAATAAAAGAAGTCGAATTAAAGTTCCGATAAAACTTACCAATAAAACCAGCAAGATCAGAGAGTAAATAGGGTTTGGATGATTTGATGAGATGGAGCTCGATACAATGATTCCAACGGTACAAATATCGTTGGAAACGGATTCACGGTTGAAAAGATACGGCGATTTGAGTGTGTATAGAGGCTTTAGGGGCCTTTTCACAATTTTTAGAAAAGTTGCCAAGGGCTTTTCTATAATTACCAGAGTTGGCAGGGACCTATATATAATTGTACAAAAGTTTAGGGTGCTAGGTGTAAATATTTAGGACTAAATTGTAATTAAAGAAAAGGTCAGGGGTGTATTTATAAAATTACTAGGCTTAAAATATAAGTTTACAGAGCAGCAGGGGCTTAGGTGCAAAGTGACATTTCCTGGAATTTTATGGAATTATTCTTGTACTAGAAAAGGGCTTCGGAATATATTTTGTGTGCACTGAGCCGGGTGTACCTAGCATTTCACTCTATTAGGCTGACAGGTGGGACCGAAGGTGTTTCATTTATTTTATTATATAAGATAGGCTGGCTCATTCTAGGCCATTGGATTCGGAGGCAACGGCTGAGATTTTTCGGTTGACGTGGCTTAAATCCAGACCATTGGCTTTGATATGAGTGGTTGAGATTTCTCAGGTGACGTGGTCGAATATGAGACATTAGACCTTAGATAAAAGGCTTGGATTTAAAAATGAATCAAGTTTATGCTCGATCTAATGTGGGCCATTCATTTGAAATCGGATGGTGGTGATTTAATGAGATGGGCGATCTAATCTGGTGCGTCGGTTTGAGATCGGACGGCCGGCAGAGGCCGAAGGCCAGCGCGGCGGCCGAACACGGGCGGGGCAGTGGTGCCATTGACGGCACTTTGTCGGAGGAGGTGAAAAGCTCACTACGGTGCCCTAACCTCGACGAGAACTAGCCTAAGAGAGAGAGGAGCTCGCCGCGGTTCACCTGAGGGGGTTCTCGTCGTCGGGTTTTGGCCGGAGTGGGCTAGCGACGGAGGGGAGGCGGACTGCAGGGGCGGTGCACGGTGTCGGGGCTTGGTGACGGCGGAGGCAGGCTGCTGCAACCAGGAGACGAAGGAGGAGGTCGAGGGCGAGCCGCAGGCGCTGAGAGGAGGAGTTAAGGCTCGCCGGAGAGGGGGAATCGCGGCGGCGGCTGAGGCGACGCGAAATTGGAGAAAAACGAAATTCGCCGCGATTAGCCGGTGTTTGGGGGAGGCGAGTGGGGAGAAAGCTCTGGGGAGATTCGAGCGGCTTTTATAGGCGGAAGGAAGAGGCCGACGTGCGCGAAACGCGGCGGTCGCCGGTCAGCGCGCACGTGGCCGCAATTGCTCTGTCACGGGCGCAGTCGCGGCGGACCTGTGCGGAGTGCGAGTGTGACGAAGGTGGCAGGGCACTGTGGTGACACCATGGCGGAGGTATGGGCAGCCACGCCCTCGACGGGACGCCACGGTGGAGGTGACGCGACGACGGCTTGAATGCGGTAGGCGAGAGGTGACGGGACGAAGCGGAGCTCTGTCGCGCACATGACGGGATGACATGGGCGCGCGCAGAGGTGACGGTGGTGTGCGCGGCGTGGACCGGGACAGCGGCGTGCGTCGCGTGGGGTCGTCAGCAGCGCGCGCGGCGGGCGCGTTTTTGCTTGGTCGGACGGAGGAGGAAGAAGGCGTCCCGTGCTGGGTTGGGCCGTCGTGGGCCGCGCGAAGGAAAGAAAGAAGGAGGCGGCCTGCCCGGGGAGGAAGGGAAAAAGGCTGCCGGACCGTGCGAGTTTTGGGCCGGGGAGGAGGATTCGGCCCGGGGGAGAATTTTGAAATTTTGAAGTGTTTAAGGAATTTGAATGAATGGATTCAAATTTTGAATTGATTTCAAACGAGTTCGGCTAAAAGAAATTCAATCAAACAAAAGAAGAAAAACAAGCACTTAACAACACATAATTTTAATATTTTTAAGAAAGTTCAAATTAAGGGAGGTTTTTAATTTACATGAATTTTTATCTTTTGAATGAAACAAGAGAGAAGAGAAAATTTGTTAGCATTTTGTTAGCAAAGATTTCAAGTTTCAAGTTTTATTTCTTTGTTGAAATTTTAGGGATATTACACCTTCCCTCCATCATCTCGTGAGGGTATAGATTTCTTGCAGTTATTTAGTATCTTGATACGCTCAGCATCACCCCAATCGTGCATAACACACTGAAACCAAATTAACAGAGGTGAAGAAATAACTTATTCAACATCAGCGTCGTGTTATACTCGGTGCCAATTCAACTGAAGAAAAAAGTACATCAAGGTCAAATCCAATAAAAAATAATAATACTAATGACGTGCTCCCTCTGATTTTAAAATATTGACACTATTGACTTCTTATATCATCTTTGATCATTTATCTTATTAAAAAATATTTAAATGTTTAAAATTATTAGTATGTTTTAAATACCTCAAATGATAAAATAAATTATAACAAAATATATATCAACATTTTAAAACTTGAGGGTGTACGTACCTTGAGAAAAATTGCATTTGCCGGCGGGATGCTCTGAAACATGTCACCAGAGATGTATGTCACCTTGGTGCCAACGGGAGCAGTGGCCACGACGTCCGGGAGATCCAGCACACTGCACTTGACATGTGGGATCGCCTTCGAGATGGCCTGACTCGCGCCACAAAGCCCTCCTGCAACATCGATCAGGGAGCTTATGCCTTGGAAGATGTCGCCGCACTCCTTGATGATAATGTCCATGGCGAAGCTGCTGTCCCCTACCATCCCGTCGTCAAAAAGCTTGGCAAATTTCATGTCATGTCCCGCAAAATCCCAGAAGTCATGTCAGTTTGTCGCCTTGAAGAGGGTCGGAGCCGGCACCTCGACCTGAAACTGGTTCGGTTCGAACCGCAAAAACCCACGAACCGCACCTCCTTTTTCCTTTCGATTCGATTCGGTCTGACCAGGCATCAAGAGGTTGGAACATGGATTCGGTTCGATCTAACCCAAGGTCAAATCGATCCCATGCCGGTGGTGCCGCCGGCCGTCGCCCGCCTCTCTCCTTGGCCTGTCGCTCACTGCCGCGGACCATCGGCCTCATCCGTCGGTCGCTGCTGACGACCGCCAGCCTGCGCTCACCCATCCTATCGGCCCGTCGCTCGCTGCTGCAGACTGCCGCCATCGCTCGCTGCTGCGGACTGCCGGCGTCGCTCGCTGCTATGGACTGCTGTTGTCGCTCGCTGCCGCGGACTGCTGGCCGTCGCTCATTGTGGATTAGATTAGCAGCATCTTTATTAGTTTTCCCTTGAGAATCAGATCAATGTGAAATGCCATGGCACGACGCGCAGCTCGGGTGTGCATGTCGATGAAATAAGACCAAGCTGAGACGCTTTGCATTCGCCCCTGCTTCAGGAGCTCGGAGATCTTGAAGAAGAGCGGGCACCCATTGTGCGGTGTGGACCTTGTTCCATTGCCTCAGTGGGCCACTCTTCACTGTTAAGATGAATGACGATGCCTGCCCTCAAAGGAGCAGATACTCTCATATTTATAGATGAAACAATACATGACAGGTTACATACGTGGCTTGTAGCACACGAGAGACAAGGAGACACAGCTTCAAATATGCATGATGCTCTTCTAAAAATAGACATGCACTTCTATGAATAGATAGTCACTTTTATGTTTAACACCCCCCAATCTAGACGGTGTGCAACTAAGTTCAGATTGCGCCTAAGATTGCAGAAGGCAGTGACCGGCAATGGCTTGGTCATGATGTCGGCTATTTGATCCTTGGAGGAGATATAGCGAACCTCTAATTGTCGAGATGCCACACGCTCCCAGACAAAATGATAATCCACTTCAACATGTTTGGTGCGCTGATGAAATATCAGATTTGCCGATAGATAAGTAGCCGCGATGTTGTCACACCATAAACTTGGTGGTCGATTTTGAGAAATCCCAAGTTCACGCAGCAACACTTGAATCCATATAACTTCAGCGGTAGCATTAGCAACCGCTTTGTATTCGGCCTCCGCACTTGAGCGAGATACAGTGGGCTGTTTGCGAGAGCTCCACGAGATGAGATTGCCTCCAAAGAAGATGGTATAACCACCGGTGCTGCGCCTATCATCCGGATTGCCAGCCCAATCCGCATCCGAAAAAGCACCGAGTAATGAGGACTCAGTTTTTGTGATGCATAGACCCAAGTGTGAAGTGGCATGTAAATAACGCAAGATGCGTTTGACTGCCGCCCAATGAGTGGTTGTTGGCGCCGAAAGAAATTGACAGACACGATTTACACAAAATGATATATCCGGTCTAGTCAATGAGAGGTATTGGAGGGCGCCAACTACACTTCGATAGCGTGTAGAATTTTCAGCTAAGAGAGGATCACCACTTGCTAACATCAACTTATCCGTAGGGAGCATGGGAGTTGAGACAATATTTGAGGAGGCCATGTTGGTGCGCTTCAAAATATCTTGAATATATTTATGTTGTGTCAAGATGAGGCCGGTTGAAGTATGATGCACCTCAATGCCAAGAAAGTAACTCAGTGGACCAAGATCTTTGACCGCAAATTCAGCTTCAAGTTGGGCAAGGAGACGATTTGTGGCCGATGATGAGGAACTCAATGATAATGTCATCCACATAGATGAGAATATACATCTGAATGCCACCTTTATTAAAGATGAATAATGAAACATCCGCTTTAGAAGCATAAAACCCCAACTGTAATAGCTTGCCACTGAGACGAGAAAACCATGCTCTTGGGGCCTGTTTAAGGCCATATAATGACTTGTCCAGCTTGCAAAGATAAGTAGGATGATCTGAGTCAACAAAACCAGGCGGCTGTTTCATATAAGCATCTTCATTGAGATGACCATGAAGAAATGCATTCTGAATATCAATTTGCCGAAGTGACCAACCACGAGAGACAGCAAGAGACAACAATACTTGAATAGTGGTAGGTTTGACCACAGGGCTAAATGTATCATCATAGTCAACACCATACCGTTGTTTGAAGCCCTTAGCAACCAAGCGGGCTTTATAGCGATCAATGGAACCATCAGCCTTACGCTTCAACTTGAATATCCACTTACAATCAATGACATTGAGGCCGGCACGTGGCGGGACGAGATGCCAAATCTTGTTCTTGAGAAGAGCTTGAAACTCCTCATTCATTGCTGACCGCCAAAGTGGATGAGACTTGGCATTGGTATAACAAGTTGGTTCTTCATCAGAGGTACAGACTGCTGAATATGTCACGGTGCTGTCTGTACGGACTTTAGGTTGCTTAATATTGTTGCTGAGGCGAGTGCCGTACTAGTGGGTGGGAGCTTCTGGCGCGGCCTCATCCGATTGGACGGGCAGCACGGGCCGTACTGGAGAAGGCGCCCGAGATGCGGGCGAGGAGCCAACCGAAGACGGCGCAGCTGTGGGTGATGTCGGGCCCGCAGGGGACACGGGCACAGATGCCGCCGGGTGTAGAGATCGCGCGCGTGAGGTGGGAGGCAGAGACCCCGAGGCCACCTGGTCTGCACAGGGCGCTGATTGCGCAGCACCTGCGTCGGTTGTGGCAGGAATATGCAGCGCCGATCCCAATACCGATTCAGGTGGCATGCTCCCCTGATTTTCTGCATCCGAAATATCTGCAGGCACAGGACCAACAGGTGATGTATGCATGGGGTTAGTGTTCAAATTAAAACTGCTACGATCTGGCTGTGGAGTTGGGATAATATGTGGTTGCTCAACGTTGGATGAAGGGTTCGTGGCAAAGGGAAACTTGGCCTCATCAAAAACAACGTCACGGGAAATATATACGCGACCGGTGTCCATGTCAAGGCACTTATAGCCTTTGTGATTTGCGCTATACCCAAGGAAAACACATGCTTTGGATCGAAAAGAGAGTTTGTGCTGATTATACGGTCTCAAATTGGGCCAACACGCGCATCCAAAAATGCGGAGCCTGTTATAATTGGGTGGGGTTTTGAATAGGCGTTCTAATGGGCACAAGTTATCAATAACATATGTTGGCATTCGATTAATAAGATACGCAGCAGTAGCAAAAGCTTCATCCCAAAATTTTATTGGCATCGAGGCATGAGCTAAGAGGGCAAGCCCGGTTTCAACAATGTGGCGGTGTTTGCACTCAACTGAGCCATTTTGTTGGTGGGTGTGAGGACAAGAAATATGATGGGAAATGACAAACGAACGAAAAAATTGATTGTGAAGTTTTTGATACTCCCCACCCCAATCGGATTGGACACATTTGATTTTAGCATCAAGGAGGCGTTCCACATGAGCTTGGAATTGCAAGAAAATACGCTGGACCTCAGTTCTATCTTGCATCAAGTAAACCCAAGTGAACTTGCTGTGTCATCAATGAAACTTATGTAATATTTATAACCACCAACAGATTTAGGGGCAGGACCCCAAACATCTGAAAACACAAGTTCTAAAGGAGATGTGGATCGATGAATAGCATTATTGTATGGTAGTTGGTGGCTCTTGCCTAATTGACAAGCATTACATATGGTGTGACTCAATTCCTTAGAACATGGGAGTTTATTCAAACTTAAGATAGACCTAACAACTTGGGTAGAGGGGTGGCTGAACCGAGCATGCCACTGATCTGTAGACGCCTTGACATGGATGAGGGCTTGTTTGAAAGACTCAATGTCGGAGAGCTTGATAGGATAGAGGCCGGCTTCACATTTTCCTTCCAGAAGTACTTGCCTCGTTGCTAGGTCCTTTATGAGAAAATGATATGGATGAAATTCAAAAAAGACATGGTTATCACGTGCTAATTTATGAACAGAAAGAAGATGTTTAGAAATATTAGGAACGTGAAGAACATTTTCTAGTACAAGAGGTCTATTAGCAGTATTAATTGAACAAGAACCAATATGCATAATGTGCAAACCTGCCCCATTGCCAACTTGAACAGTTTCACCACCATGGTATTGTTCGCAGAGAGCTAGGCGATCCAGATCACTAGTGATGTGATCGGTAGCCCCGTGTCGGTGTACCAGTTAGAGTCGACCTTGTAGGAAGTAGTGGTAGCAGCAGCGGCGAAGGGTTGTTCCTCCTGATAGGACTCGTCCTTGCGGTACCAACATTTGACCGCCGTGTGGCCCTCACGGCCACAGATCTGGCACGGCGAGCGCTTAGGCCTGTCATAGCTTGGAGTAGATCAGCCACCACGGCCCTGGAACGGTGCAGACCCACGTCCGCGGCCACGGCCAAGCGGTGCACCGCGACCACGTCCACGCGGCACCTGTCCCCTGCGGCCAGCAAAGTTGGCCGAAGCGCCAACGTTGAGGCGCGTCTCGACGTTGTGTTGCAGCTGACGAGACTCAAATGCCAGGAGATAAGCGTAGACGTCGTCGAGGGAGAGGGCTTCAGTCTTGGCGGTGATAGACGTGACGAACGGATCGTAATCCGAGCCAAGTCCAGCCAAGAGATACGCGATGATTTCATCATCACGAAGAGGAGCATCAGCAGCAGCAAGTTCAGATGCATAACCCTTGATCTTGCGGAAATAGTCGGCAGCAGACATATCCCGCTTCTTCCTTGTGGCAAGATCCACGCGAACTTGAACGGCGCGAGCGTGCGCGGCAGAAGAAAACATGCGTTTCAGCGTGTCCCAGGCTTCTTTGGCGGTGGAGGCAGACACCACATCAAGAAGGAGGTCCTCGGTCATGGAGGAGAGAAGACCACTCAGGAGTTGCTGGTCTTGATCATACCACCGGTCATATGCCGGGTTGGGAACCAGTTCAGCGCCCTCGGCTGTGGAAGACGTGACGAGCTTGGGTGGCGCGGAGATGGATCCATCAATGAACCCGATGAGTTTAGTGCTTCGCAGATAAGGGAGAAGTTGAGCGCGCGTAGTTGGTCTTGTTAAGACGAATGGTAACAGCATGATGTATAGGAATCGAGGCAAAGGTAGATGACATGGTGCTGTTCATGGCGTCAGAGGTGGTGGAGGGGGAGGAAGAATTGGTGGTGGTCGACATTGGGAAGAAAGAAAAGATTATGGCTCTGTTACCATGTTAAGATGAATGGCGCTGCCTGCCCTCAAAGGAGCAGATACTCTCATATTTATAGATGAAGCAATACATGGCAGGTTATGCTTGGCTTGTAGCACACGAGAGACAAGGAGACACAGCTCCAATTATGCATAATGCTCTTCTAAGAATAGCCATGCACTTCTATGAATAGATAGTCACTTCTATGTTTAACATTCACCAGCTGGCTCCGGACCACGCCGAGCGCGGCTAGCTGCAGGGCCATCAATCTTCGTCTGCGCTTCAACTCAGCATGTTCCAATGTTTAGAGGGTCACACCGTGGGTCAACGGTTCATACGAAAACAGAGGGGCGGTGTGACCCTGCTCCAACGCTTGCGACATCTAGTTCGCAGGGGCAGGCCGAACCACTCCACTTTCAGGCGGACCGGCACCTCATGCCGGAACCACTCGCCAAGGCTGAGGAATGGGGATACGAATACACTATCGAGAGTCAGCGTCAGAAAGGGAGAAGTGTCTGTGGGAGTGGAGCTGACCAGAAGGCGGTGAGTCCGTAGATATGCTCGCAACCACCGCCTTCTGGGTTCTCGGCAATGAAGACATCGGTGACTGTGAGCACTCTCATGAGGCGTCGTAGGTAAGGGAGCTTAGAGTGGTGGAGCGTGACTTTGGTGGCTATCTGGGGTAGGGTGGCGGTGCCACCGTTGTCATGGATTGCGTCAGGGATGTGGAGTTCTATCACGGATTTGAGCGCCATGGACTTGATGTAGCCGAGTGTGTGGTGCCAAAGCTCGAGCTGACCGTCCAGCAAGTCTCAAGTTTTTGAGCTTTGCAGGGTGATCGCCATGCCGTGGTGCTACAGTTAATGAGTTCTTTTGCAATGGATGGATGTCCATCTAGAGACTCATGTTATGCCGTGTATACATAGGTGCGCTCATGGCATCAATCATATATAGTAAGTTGCGAGATCACTGAAAGCTCACAAGAACTGATGGATGCCCTTTAACAAACATGTCCGCTTGTGTCCGAACTTGTTCACTCAAATAATTGATTCTGTGTTCTATGTTGCAGATCCTTCCCGTACAAATGACGTTCCATTCACTGGTCCTACAGAAAAAGTAATTAACCATGCTCATGTTGTCTACTCAGTCCGTACCACTCTACTACTCCGCCTGTTTCAGGATATTTTCATTTTTAATTTTTAGATACCATATTTTACTCTCTGTCTTATTTAAAAATTTGTGAAATTATTATTTATATTATTATAAATTATTTTATCATTAACGATACTTTAAACATGACTTATATGTTTTTATATTTATATAAAATTTTAAATAAAATAAATTGTTAAAATGTGACATATAAAAGTGAAAACAAAAGTTATTCGAGAGTGTCGCTTTAGGTATGAAAAGTAAAAAGAAAAGAGAAGCTATCACATCTCATTTAAGTTGGGCTCGCATCTTCCTAGGACTCAACATCGTAGGCCTGTATCATTATAACGACGTCATGATTTTTTACTCTAGAAAAGCATATCCTTATCTTTAGCCACCAGCACCCTACGAGCGCAGCCTTAACCACTCCTTTCAATATCTCCTCCGCAGATTAGGGTCTCTCGGCAGTCGCGCAGTCGATTGCTGAGTCCTCCACTGGATAAAAACCAGAGAAGCATCTCTCCTCTATCTCTCCCCAATCCAAATTTGTGGCTACAAGCAGGGACGACGATTGGTGTGGCGGCGGTTCGAGCCCCTCCCCACCCTCTTCCCCTCCGTCCCCAACTGTTGCCATGCGTCCTACACTTTGTCTCCCAGCAGATCTAGCTTCTCCATCCTCACCCGCAGCTCGGAAGAAATTCATCGCAGGCACCGATGATCGAAACGCACAACGATGACGGGATGGGGATTGTGTAGCTGTTATGCCGCTGCGCCAGGGTGAGCACAACGTCAATGGACTTGAGGGCACAACGTCAATCACATGAACTTGACGTTTCTCTCAGGCAGCAGGTACTCTTTGTTTATAGGGAAAAAGGGAACAGCCGTCGTTCCACTAATGGAAAGGTGGTCCACTGGCCCCAAGTTAGGGATGCAAATTGAATACCTAGTGCTTGGTTGTGGGTCAGCAACTTATTATATTTATATGATGAATTTATAAAAGTGAGATGTATTTCTAGTCCATTTTGGAAGAGTTTTTAGGTCATGGCCGGCCGATCCAAAAAATACAAAACATGCATCCGAGGAATCCAATACATGCACCCTCACACGAATTAGTTAATCAGACAAACATCTTGGCTCACTAATTAGTTTAATTCATTATGTCTATTCAAGCCTCTAAATAAAATCTGGGCTCGAATTCCCCCCTCAAACAATTCAAATTGGCACCCTCCATTGCAATTTTCTTTTTTTATTTATCATCAATGGTTATATGTAATTTTCAAGCCTTTATTAGAAATTATGTAATTTTCTAGATATTATTAGTAAAAGTTATAAAAATTTAACTTTAGCCAAATCCAGAAATGGTTATATTTTAGAACGGAGGTAGTATATGCTTGCCGTATTATAAATCCACAAAAGCTCCATGCATGTTCCCTACTTACATAGTTTCTTCAAAGAACATCGTGGATAGTTATCAATTGTTCATCGCAAATCTAGAACTGGAGTTATTTTGTAGTTGCTAAATTCAGCTTCAAAGATGATCTTCTATTCGTTCTCATCACGCTCAAATGCCACTGACAAACATTATATACAGATCGAAGAAGACCTGCACCTCCCTGCGTACCAAGTCCGACTGTCCAGCTCAAACACAATTTCTATGGTTATCACATTTCCTCATCCGTCTGTGGGAGGAATAGCCTTCCTGCAATTCTTCAGAATTTTGAGACAAACCTCTTCAGCCCAGTCATGAAAAATCTAGTATAACAATAGGAGTACCAAACACCGAAAGGAAGGGGAAAAACAGTTTTAATTCTAAAAATTGATGGCACGCTCATATATGGGAGAAAAACATCATCATCTAATATATAGGAGATTGTGAAATAGTGAAATGTAAGCCCCTATCTTTTAAAACATGTCGTCGGCGATATACTGTACGTCAGTGTCACTAGGAGCCTTAGCGATAA
>BCLF01000027.1:1779925-1800864 GCA_001602275.1 Zoysia japonica | reverse complement strand
CCCCCCCCCCCCCCCCCCCCAACGATGGTCATCAAGGGGCTTACTCTCTGATGAAAGACCTCTCTGCACTCCTCGATGACGATGTGCATGGTGAACCGGCTCTCTGAGACCATACCGTCGTTGACGAGGGCATCGAACGTGTCGTCATGGTGGGCCAACCCCGACAAGGTCTGGCCGTGTGTGTGCGTGTGCTTGAAGTTGCACGGGTCCGGCCGTAGCTCGTGCTGGAACCGTGAGCCGTGCTCAAGGAACGGGGAGACGAGTGTTGGATGGAGGACCATGGCCGTGGCAGGATAAAGGCTCCGCGAGGCACAAGCCCACGAGGAGCCGGGATTTCACCGAACTAAATTTGATCAAGGCCAGTCTGAATGACAATTTGAGCATGTAGTACGTGCATTCTTGCCTGGTGCGTACACTCGTGAGTAATACGACGGCTTTGCTATTTCAAAATTTTCACACAAAGTAAACTGAATCTCCAGCGGGCCGCCTTAGCGAACATCAGCGGTGCATCGATCTAAACATTGGTGGTATATGCATATAACTTTTTCTCCTTCAAAAACACTATAGCCAAGGCAAATAAAAAGAGCAAACACTAGATAGCAGCATGGATCCAAGTTTGGAGATGATGCTTTCATTTTTTTAGCACAACACAATTTCGATCAAGGTGAAAATTCTTAGATAGATATAAAGCACCATATTTTCTCATAAAATTATGTGTGACTGGGCATACCCACATCACTCTTATTTGGGATACCAAGATAGTATGAATATTCATAGGGTATAATATAGATGACCACCTTGGAAAGACAGGAAGTCAATACCACTACTAGAACACCCTTATTTGGGACCACGAGTTTTTGTTGCAGGCTCAATGCTACATGACACATTCCCCCAAGATGTTATGGGTACACCTCGATGATTGAGCGAACACCAACAACTGGTATGATTTTATAATCACTGAATCCAGCTTCAAAAATAATCTTCTTCCATCCTTTCTCGTCTCGTTCAACGCCATCAATAAACATGATAAAGAGATCGAATAGGACTTGCGTTTCTGTATGCTTTTGGTCGGACTTCCTTGCTTCGACCACCATATCGAATATTATGACCTTCCCTCCTTCGTCTCGCGAGGGTATAGCTTTCTTGCAATTCTTTAGTAATTTGACACACTCGGCATCACCCCAATCATGCATAATCCACTGAAACAAAAAAAAAGAGATGAAAAAATAATTTATTCAACATCAGCATCGTGTCAAACTCAGTGCCAATTAGCAATTGTACTAGGAAAAGTAATCAAGGTCAAATCAATAAAAAATAACAATATATACCTTGAGAAAAACAGCATTTGCCGTCGGGATGCTCTGAAACATGTCACCGGCGATGTACTTCACCTTGGTGCCGGTGGGAGCAGCGGCCACGACGTGCGGGAGGTCCAGCACGCTGCACTTGACATGTGGAAACGCGTTCGAGATGGCCTGGCTCGCGCCACCGAGCCCTCCAGCAACATCGATCAGCGAGCTTATGCCTTGGAAGACATCGCCACTCTCCTTGATGATAATGTCCATGGCGAAGCTACTATCCGCTACCATCCCATGATCGAAGAGCTTGGAAAATTTCGCATCAGATCCCGCAAAATCCCACAAGTCCTGCCCATGTGTTGTCTTGAAGAGGGTCGGAACCGGTAGCTCGTGGAGGAACCACTCGCCAAGGCCGAGGAAAGGGGACACGAATACACTGTCGAGCATCAGCGTCAGAAAGGGAGACAAGTTCGTGGGAGTGGAGCTGACCAGAAGGCGGGATGCCTGCGTGAGCCCGTAGACATTCTCGCCACCACCGCTTTCCGGGTGCTCGACGTTGAAGATGCCGGTGACTGTGAGCACGCTCATGAGGCGTCGTAGGTAAGGAAGCTTGGACTGGTGGAGTGTGACTTTGGTAGCTATTTGGGGTAGGGTGGCGGTTCCACCGTGGTCATGGATTGCGTCAGGGATGCGGAGGTCTATCGCTGATTTGAGCGCCATGGACTTGATGTAGCCGAGTGCGTGGTGCCATAGCTCGAGTTGAGCATCCAACAAGGCTTGAGTCTTCGAGCTTTGCAGAATATTGGCCATGCCACAGTGCTACAACTAACGTGTTTGTCTGCAATGTGTAGATGTTGATCTAGAGAATCACTTTGTGCCGTATATATAGGCGTGCTCATGGCATCAACCAAATAATGAACTTAATTATGACGGCGTTGAAAGTTATCCTTCAACAAATACCGCTTGTGTCAAAACTTGTTTGCTCATATAATTGATTGCGTGACTGCTCCATTAGACTTTGGTTTTTGAATTTTCAAAATTTTATTTTTTTTAAAAAAATAACTGAAAAGTTGTCCAATGGAACTGGACCGGATCAATTTAACTGAAAACTGTAAAACCCAGCTGGTTTTGTAAATCTTGGACGGAAGGATAGACGAAGAAGTTCCTCGACAGTGAATCACGTCGCTATGGCCTGCTGGCTACTGCCTCCTTCCCATTTTCTGCTGCGGATTCCATCCGTTCCACCGCAGGTGTGGTCGAACTCGATTCCTCACACGCATCTGTTCGTATCACGACCTCAGATTCTCGGATAGATTCGTGCCAAACGCATGGCAGACGGACAGACAAAGACCTTTTCTCTGACCGTCGTTTTTGTCGAAGAGCGACGACCCCGGCAGCTGCGCTGGAGCCACTTGCTGGGACTAGAGACAGGGACAAGAAGACACTATGGAACATCAAGGTTAGGAACAGAGCCAAATACATCAACAACTCTAAACCTCGGAAATCGAAATACACCGATACTCCTCTCGAACACTTTTATCAACTATGTACGGGATGCAAGTTGGGTACTTAATGGGTAGTTGTGAGTTTAACACTCTAGTATATTTGTCCGATAAATTTATAAAGATGTGATGAATTCTTAGTTCATTTGAAAAAAAAAATTGGATCATGGGTCGACCCATAAAATAGAAAAGTTGCATCCCTAACCCAAACAAACAGTTAGGGGTAAACCTCAGTGATCGATCGAACACCTAAAACCGATGCGATTTTGTAGTCACTAAATCCAGCCTCGAATATGATTTTCTTCCACACTTGCTCGTTTCTCTCAATGTCATTGACGAACATGATGAAGAGATCAAACATGACCTGAGTCTCTTCGGGCTTGACATTTGACGACCCTGCTCCGACGACCATGTCTACTATTATGACCTTTCCTCCTTCATTTCTTGGAGGCATAGCTGTCTTGCAGTTCCTTAGTATCACACTCGTCGTCACCCCAATCGTGCAAGACCCACTGAAAACAGATAATCAAAAAGTGGAGGAATACCGTATGAGTAGCAGTGAACAATAAGAGATGGTGGCCAGGAACAAGGCACTAGTGCCATGTGTTTGTTCAGCAGAGTAAAATGGAATTTCCACTTAGTTTATAATTTTACTCTCTTTATCGTATTCAATACTTTTGCAAAATGTGGATCACCATTTTGAAAAAAGAACTAGTTCCACGTTTGCTGATACATTTGGAGTGTTGATTTGTTTAAAAAAGGCATCCATATCAGTTCTTATCTTTTGTATAAATCTAAACACCAATTTCACAAGGATGAAAATATGGTTAAAGTTTAAGAGAAGCTTGAGGTTCGCACGCAAATATAATATTTTCACCAGCCAACCACAGCATTAGGGCAATGCACATGCTCCGCTTTGTAGATCATGAATCTCATTTGCCATCATTCAAATAACTTTTGTAGGGTGCCCTACAGGTACAGTGTTTTTGAAAACACATTTTTGTTTTTAAAGCGACATGCATATCACAAGAAAGCGGCATCCTCATGCCGAAGAATTTGTTTATCGGGCAGGTTGTTGGGCTTTGAGTATTTGACACTATCTATGTGTCATCCACTTAAAATATGGTCTTATGTCAGTTACACAGGGATAAATAATCAAGTTGCCACCAAAAGTGGATGCCCACGTTAAAACACAAGCAAGGCGGCGATCTGCTTAGATCATCACAAATTCGCTATGAAGATTCAAGGTGAGAGGGCGCTGCCAACCGAGCATGGCATTGGGCTACAGGATCTGCTCAGCTCATCACAACGTGCAGCCTGAACACGAGATATGGGAATATCTTCGTCGCAATGGCCTGTGCCGCATCGCTGAGGCCCCTGGCCACGTGCACCAGAAAGCTTATAGGCCGCCCAAAACTTCGTTGCATCGCAATCGTTGACGACAGTACGACGTCCGTCCGGTACAGTGTTGGCGAGAAGCTCGTCCCCCGCACCAAGAACAGCGGCGCCCGCCGGCAAATCATCCAACGATGCCTCCCTTCGGTGTCCTCATGGGGGCGGAAGAAGCCTCCGGCAGGATCGCCATTGACGTTGGGCGGCGGACCAGCGGCCAAACCCGGGTCACAAGCTAGCCTGAAGTCCTGTAGCATCAGATCGGTGGCCAAAGCAAGGCCCTCTCTACAGGCCACCGCCTCCATGGTCTCTGGATCCATGATCCCGTCCAGGGCCAGCACCGAGGCGCCTAGGTACTTGCCGGTGCTCTCTTGCAATTGCAGCTGCCACAGCCGCCGTTGAGCTCTTAGCCATGGCT
The DNA here is from genome assembly GCA_001602275.1 of Zoysia japonica. Classification (NCBI taxonomy): domain Eukaryota; kingdom Viridiplantae; phylum Streptophyta; class Magnoliopsida; order Poales; family Poaceae; genus Zoysia; species Zoysia japonica. The sequence continues at coordinate 1,796,254 of BCLF01000027.1, read as the reverse complement.
GCATCCCCACATTAATGATATCACCCGGACGTACGGGGAATCCAGTTAGCCGTGCCCCTCCCTGTACCGGAGCATGCCCTCATGCTTGGCTACTGCTAAATGAAGCCACAGATTGCTAAAGATTGAACACTAGGCGATTCTCGCGCGTAGTGTGTCCCGTCTCCCGTGTACCGTAGTCCGTAGAGCTTCGGGCGGGGAAGAAAAAAAACGGATGCCCAATTCGTTCTTTTTACAGTAGGGCCAGTACTTGTTAGCCCACGAATGGGCCGTTGCCGTTTAGGCGAAGACGGGTATCGAGAGATTTCGGCCTAGATAAATTTGAACGAGGTAAAGACATTTATTTATCAGCGTGTAGATGTATCTTGACTGGTGTGTATTTATTTATTTTTTAAAATTAAAAAAAAAAACCGTCTGATGGAACCGAATCAGACTGATTTCACTTAATACGAAAATCAGTCGGTTTTCAACGGTTTAACGGGAAGAATAGACGAAGACGTTCCCCGACAGTGAATCGCGTCGCTATGCCTACGGCCTCCTCTCCATTTTCTGCCGCGAATTCCATCCGCTCCACCGCTGGTGGTCGATCTCGATTCCTTCGACACACGCATCCATTCGTATCACAATCTTAGATTCTCAGACTGATTCGCACCAAACGCATATGGTGGATGTACGGACAAAGACCTTTTCTCGGACGTCGTTTGCGTCGGAGCGACGGCAGCTGGCGCTGGAGCCACCACTCGCCGGGACTATAGACAGTAACAAGAAGATGCTATGGAGCATCAAGGTCAGCAACAGATCGAACCAAATACAAGTGAGTCCATCAACAGTTCTAAACCTCGAAAATCGAAATACATACGCCATGGCTGCCCTAACAGTGAGCATGAGGCAATATACGTTTTGTTTGCAGGCTTGTTAAACAATTAACCCAGACTCCTTTCGAACACATTTATCAACTATGTACCAAAACAAACAAACAGTTACGTACGGATAGACCTCAATGATTGATCAAACACCTAGAACCAGTATCAACCGACGCTCAGGTTGTCTACTCCCTCCGTATCACTCTACTCAAGTCTAAGTACTCTCTCCATCTCAGAATAGTTATCACTTTTAACTTTTTGATATCATGTTTAACTCTCCATCTTATTTAAAAAAATTATAAAAATATTGTTTATTTTATTGTGAATTATTTTATCATTAAAGATACTTTAAGTATGACTTATTTGTTTTTATATTTGTATAAATTTTTGAATAAAATAAATAGTCAAATGTGATATTTTAAAGTTAAAAATGACAATTATTCTGAGATGGAGTGTCACTTTAGGTATGAAATGTCAAAAAAATAAAATAAAAGAGAAGCTATCTAAAACTAAGCTAGCATCTTTCTATGATTCGATACCTTACACCTTTATGTTTATAACGACATCATGATAAAAACCCCACGAGCGCAGCCTTAACCACTCCTTACCCTATCGTCTCCTCCACTGGATAAAAACGGAGAAGCATCTCTCCTCTATCTCTCCCCAATCCAAATCTATGGCTACAAGCAGCTACGAACCCCCCCCCCCCCCCTNNACCCCCCCCCCCCCTTTCTTCCCCTTTATCCCCAACAGTTACCACTTGCCATGCGTCATTCATATCCCCACCCGCAGCTTGGAAGATATTCATGGTAAGCACCGGCCATTTGCGTAGCAGCAGGCCGGTCCCAATCGATTCGTGCGATGGGGTGATGGGATTGTGTAGCTGTTATGGCGCCGCACCATGTTGAGCAACTCACTGAATAGGAGTACAGCGTAGTACTCCATCCGTTCACTTTTATTTGTTATTATTTTATCGTCATTTAAAATTTATTCTTAATATTTATCATTCGCACTTAGTAATAGAATTCTCTTTTTTCAACATTCTCTCTTTTCTAATACATCACTATATCTCTCCTTGCTTATTTATATCATATTTTTCACTTATCCTTAATTCCCCCACCTAGCACCTAGGTCTAAAACAACACATAAAATAGTGACGGTATCTATCTATTTTCGGATTCAATGGCAGTATCTTTCTACTCTAGTACTCTAGCTAGCTAGGTTCTCAAAAAAAAAAGAGAGAAAGTTAGACTCTATAGCTATTCAACATGAGGACACGTCAATCACAAGAGAACCCAAAACTTGGACGTTTCTCACAGGTAGGTTCTCTTTATTTTTATGGAAAAAAAAGACAACATTCGTTCCATTAACCAAATGATACAAACTAAAATGGAAAGATGGTCCAGTGACTCCCAAGGAATCCAATATATGGACTTGTGTCGATCTAGACAACCACGTTATGTTGTATATATAGGCGTGCTCATGGTATCAATCAAATGATGAACTTCCACGACGTCATTGAAAGTTGGTAGCAACTGAGGGATGCCCTTCAACAAACAAAGGGCGTGTTCGCTTTTGATTAATTGTGCTGCGTGTGCCGACGGCTGTGCAGCCAGCTATGGTTGTTTTTTTTTTGAAAGAACAGGAGGGCAAAAGCCCTACTGGTTAAAATATATTGAGAAAAAGTAACAAAGTACAAAGAAAAGGAAGACTACGGGGGAAAGACAAGAACTAGAAATAAAAGCAAACAAAAACTACAGCGAATCAAGCCAGTTTTGAATAAACGAAAAGTATTTCTTCTTTGCTCGAAGAAGCAGGAGTTCAAACTCATGCAAAAATTTGAATTTCATTTGCCAATTGTGGGATCTTCATTGTTAAAGAGCCAGTCATTCCTTGTGGTCCAAATGCTTCAAACCATGATAATAATAACTTCCATGTAAAAGAGATCTGACAGCTGATTCTTAATGTTGTGAAAAGCTTGAATTGCATCTGTTGGAGGTCCTACAGTGATTCCAATGCTGGCCAGCAAAGTTTGGCAAAATTGCAGAAGAGAAATAGATGCTCTAGCGTTTTTTCTTGCTGTAAGATGCACATCTCACAAACATATGAATCCAGCATCATATTTCGACGCCTAAGCATATTTCTGGTGTTGACACGATCTTTGAGGATAAGCGAAAAGAAAACTTTGTGCTTCAGTTGGCAAGAGGAATTCCAAAGCCAATTATAGATTGGATGAAGAGGTAATGCCCAATCATATGTTTGTAAGCTTTCACGGAGGAGTATTTATTATGACCCCATATGTAACTCCAAATATCAAACTCTGCACTCGGCTGCCAGTCCTGAATCTCTTGTTGAAGCGTCAAGAATTGAGAGTGAGCCTCTTGAGAAAGAGGGAGATGAAAGTGTAGTAGCAATGGATGCACATTAAGTAATCTGTGCAATGAGATTGACTTATCCTTAGAGAAAGAGAACAGCTCTGGAAAGGAGAGGACTCTGATCTGGTTATTCCAAAGGTCTGTCCAAAAAAGAATAGTAACACCATCAGAAGCAGAGGCTTGTGCCAAGCCTTTATACTTATCCAAAAGTTTGATGATATCTTTCCACCAAAAAGATCCTACTTTTCGCTCACTGGGAAGCAGCCCATTAGGATAATATTTGTCCCACATTTATTGCACCCAAGGAATGTTTTCCCTCATGAAGAACTTATGCAAGTTTTTCATCAACGGAGCATCATTTTGAGTTCTAAGATTGATCACTCTAAGTCCACCTTCTCTTTTTGGTCGAGTAACAATATGCCATGCAACCTGAGAAGGCTTTTTAGACAACATATCAGATCCTCTCCATAAGCAATGCTTCCTGTATTTATCACATTGTTCTATGACCCCAGCATGAAGGCTAAGAGTGCATATGTAATAAGCAGGCAAAGCAGAAAGAACAGAATTAACCATCTGTAGCTTGCCTCTTTGTGATAAATAAATTGAACAACTCACTAAACGTCTTTCTATTCTTTGAACCAGTGGCAAACAATCTGAGATACTTGGCTTAGTAGTACCCAATGGAAGTCCCAGATATGTGAAAGGCATAGTGCCCACCTGACATTGAAAGATATTCTGAAGATGGAAAAGCTTATCCCGAGGAACATTGATAGGCACAAGCATTGACTTAGAGTAATTAACTTTCAAACCAGTTGAGGTAGCATAAGTGTTCAGTAGAGCTTTGAGAGTGAATAACTGCCTGGGACAAGCTTCCATAATTAGCAAGGTATCATCAGCATATTGGACAATGAGAAAATCTTGATTGTTCAGTTGAGGGAGAGGTAAGTTGATGAGACCAATATTCTTGGCCTTATTGACAATAGATTGTAACAGGTCAGCAGCCAGTACAAATAAAAGGGGTGAGAGAGGGTCACCCTGTCTGACCCCTCTCCTGCAATGGAATGTTTTCCTTGGCACTCCATTTAAAAGAACTGATGATGTTCCCGATGAAAGAATATCTGTTGTCTAGAAAAGCCATTTCTGACCAAATCCTTTTTGCTTCATAACTTCTAGAATGACTTGATGCTCTAGTTTGTCAAAGGCTTTTTCAAAATCTAATTTCACGATGATGACCTCTCGTTTAGATTGGTGACAAACATGTAGGTACTCAAAACTCCAGGCTAAGCAATCTTGTATTGTTCTGGATTTGATGAAACCATATTGATTATGGTGAACAAGCTTCAAAATTTTCTGCTGCAGTCTGTCAGCTAAGAGTTTAGTGATGAGCTTCACACTTGTGTTGAGCAATGAAATGGGTCTATAGTCTGATACTGAAGACGAATTATCTTTCTTTGGTATAAGAGTAATATAGGAGCCATTGATACTTCTGGTGCAGATGCTGCCTTCATAGAAAGCAAAACAGAGGTCATAAAAATCTTGACTAATCAAGGACCAACATTTTTTTAGAAAGTCTGTATTAAATCCATCAGGCCCAGGTGATTTGTCAGAAGGAAGTTGGCTCACTATGTTATCAATCTCCTGTGAAGTAAAAGGAGCTTCCAAAGAAACTAAGCCTGGTACAGGGGTGACAAGATCCTCCAGATCAAAATGTAACGTAGTGAATTCAGAGATACCCAAACGTTCTCTGAAAGATTGCCATACAACCCTAGCCTTGTCTTCATGAGCAGAAACTACTGAGCCATCTTGCAGCTGCAATGAAGAGATTGCATTTTGTCTGTACTTAATTGTAGCATGTGCATGGAAAAACTTTGTATTCTCATCCCCTAGTGTGACCCATTTCACCAAGCCTCTCTGCTTCCAATATGTATTTTGCTGTTTTAGCAGGCTTTGCAAGTGATGTTGTAAAATGGATCTGAAGTTCCATTCATATAATGAAAGATCCCTGAATTCTTCCATTCTATCAATCAACAAGATAATCTCCTTGGTGTTGTTAATAGCAGAGACAAGATTAGAAAGTTGCTTCTGCCAAAACCTTAGGACTCGTCTCAGATTTTTTAATTTGGCACTCAAAGCCATTGCCTTATCTGTGTGAGCCACTGGCAGATTCCATCCATGTTGCAATACTTGTGGGAAATCAGTTCGTTCCAGCCAGTAGTTCTCAAAGTGAAACACCTTTCCTTTAGGGATATCTGTAGAAATAGTAACCACACAGGGATCATGATCTGAGGTTTCTTTGCCTAGAACTTTGACAGATGTCCCTGGGTAACTAACTGACCAAGAGTTGGACACAAAGAACCAGTCAAGGCGCTCAAGTAATGGTTGTGCCTGCTTATTGCTCCATGTGAACTTTTTCCCTTGGAGTGGTAGTTCAATGAGACGAAGATTGCTAATGGCTTCGTTAAACAACAACATTTCAGTAACATTTCCCCCCGGTTTGTTGCGATCTTCAGGTTTTCTAATAAGATTAAAATCACCAAGAATCATCCAATCTACATCATCCTCTATTTCTAAATTGTGAAACCAGGCCATAAAATCCATTTTTTGATCCGGGATGCACGGTCCATAGACAGTTGTGAGCAACACTTTAGAACCCGAAAAAGGATGAAGTGAGCTCAATTGTTAAGGAGAATTATTTCGAACAGTTGGGACGCCCAAAAATTTACGACTTTTCCAGACCACCAAAATACCACCTGAGGCACTATTTGAGGGGAGGTTTTCAAAACTGTCAAATTGAGCATTGCAAAACTTATGAATATAGGAGAGGTCAAAGTGCTCTCTCTTAGTCTCTTGGAGGCAAAAGATATCACAAGCAGCTTCAGAAACTTGATCACGAATGGCATTCCATTTTTTATCAGAGTTTAAACCTTTGACGTTCCAGCATAAAATGTTCCACTGCCGAACTTTACTATTAAGATGTTGTGCAGCCATAGAAACAATTAATGAGACGAAAATAAGCTACACATGAGAAGCATGTACAGCTAGCACTCAAGCAATGCACAAGATATATCACAACGCAACATAACATAATAATATAGTACTTGAAGTAGGTCTCCAGAGCAGAGCATAAAGTTACCACAAACAAACTCCTATTTACAGGGACCACATTACCCACAGAGTGCATATAAATAACAAACTTGTTCTTCAGAAGCAACAAAAGTCTGATAGAAAAAGCCATAATTATATCTATGGTAATATAGGCAACCACTGCCAGCAAAACCCAACGAAAAAACCTGCAGTCACCATCACTTCTTCTTAGATTTCTTCTTGGTATCATGTCCATTGGAGGAAATATCTGAATCAGTCTTCTTGTCTAAGTTCTTCTTAGATATTGGTTGTTTAGGCTTTCTTTTTTTGGTCAAGTTGTCCTCAGACAGGTCAACTGGTGGCACCTTACAAAAGGTTTCACCTAAGCATCGAACTACTTTATCAGACAAAGTAGGGGGCTCTGCAGCACAACCCAAGCAGTTCCTGTTCAAGCAAGTTGCAGCTCTAAAACCATTGTTTTTCCCATGAATCTCAAACTCCTGCGCACTTCTGTTTCAACCACAGGAGTAGTAAGAACCTATTTACCTTTGTCAAGAGATTTGGTGCTATGAATGGACTCAGCTTCAACAGAATTATCAGCTGGAGTATCTAAGACCTCAGTTTTAATCTGTGATTGCTGAAAAAAGGACAACCCTTGACATTGCAGAGGAGCTGAAATAGGGCAAGAACTAGGCAGATTGAAGAGAATATGTCCTTGTGGAGCAAACTGTGAAAGCAATTCCCAAGCTTTAGAGGGCAGGAATTGCTTAGCCCAAGCAAAATGAGAAGGTGATAATAACATGACTGTAAAGAAGTCTGCCCACTCAGCTGGAACAGGGATATTGCCATCTGGCCCTAAAGGAGAAAAATGCTTGGCCCATAGCCTAACTGCATCTACATGTTGTTTAAACTCCCATGTCTGCAGAGCTTTGCTGTGAGCATGGCTCTGTGCCAACTGCTCATAGTCAAAGTCATAATGCAGTTGAACCCTGCCCACCTGCAAATTGACATTATCCATGACCACGTCTTGATCCTCATTTGGCTGAAGCACAGGCAGGGGAGCAGCAACTTCTAAAGCATTATCAACATAACCAATAGGCACATGAGCATTGTGGGCCATCTGCTGATCATTGGGAGCCATCTGCTGAGCAATGTCCAGATCATTGTTCTCTGGAGCTGGTGTATTTAAATCAGGTAGAGGTATCATATTATTCGAGTTTGCAGATGAAATACCAGAGATTTGGACACTGACTTGCTGAACTTCTGGTTGTGGTGCCACAAGTGCTGGCAAAGCTAAAACATCATTGTCTTCTTCCATGAAATCATTTTCAGCATTGTCATCTAACTGCAACCAAGCATCCCAACCGTCCTGCTATTGACCCTCTTGATCATCATCAGCATCATTGTCACCTGCCTCGTTCCCCTGAAAAGGTGCTCGACCTGCTTGCCCAAAACCAAAGAAATCAAAAGGAGGATTTAAACCTCCCCTGCCGGTGGAAAAGGGTCCTCATCAGCCGAAAGTCCCCCCAATAAATCGTGCTGTATAATCTCACATTGTATCATCCATGATTGTCCTTAAAAACCACTTCCATCCGTGAAGACAATGAACTCAGGCACTGATTCCAGATCAACCACTCGAGCTCGGATCAAAAGACGTGCAAGATGGTCATAGTCCTGCTCCAAGGAGATCAATCTGCCAAACGATGCAATAGCATTTTCTACATGCTCATGTGACCAAAAGTCAAGAGGAAAACCCAATTGATGCAGCATTCTCAGTTGAAAGTAAGGGATTTCCAGTTATGACCTTGGTTATGCTTGACTATGTTAAATTCCAAACCCCCCATGGAAATGTGGACTAGAATGCACCAACCTATCTCTATCTCGGACAAAAGCAAATCTAACGTAGGCTTGTCCAAGATGACATGGCTGAATATCCCTAACTGGCACCCGCATATGCACTAACAGAAAATCATGTAGCACTTCTCTGATTGCCTGAAAATGCAATTGCTCCTCGGGCATGTGAGAGATAGTGACAATGGCAATGTTCTCATGTCGTGGTTGCGGTCGACCCACTACCACTCGCACCACAGGTTCCCAGCCTGAAATCGCCATGAGCTGGTAGCCAGTGGGAATGAACGGTCTGGGGTCGGCGCGCTCAAAAGCCATCACTGACTTTGTGCTAGCACTAGGCAAAGTTTTCCGCGGAGTGGAGTGAGGAGTCGCGTGAATGGTGGTTGAAGGTGGTGGGCAAGACGAAGGAAGCACAGTACCTTGAGCGTTGCGCAGAGAGAAAGAGGAAGCCGAACCACCAATCTTCAAGACAAGAGAATTGTCTTCCCGGAAGGATCGCAGTTCCAGAGGAATTTCCCCAAAAGAGTGGAACACAGCAGGCCCGTTAGCAGCGACTTGAGTGGGCAAGCCTTTGAACCAATTTTGGTAGCCCGAACCACGGAAGTTTTTCTCAAAATTATCTGTCACGACACATTTTGGGAAGAAACCAGAATTAACCTTTTTATGCAAACATTGTGAGAAAACGTGTCCATCCCGATGGCAGGCTCGGCATTTAATTGGATCCGACAATTAGCACGATGATGACCGGATTTTAAGCACCTTCCACAAATCAGAATGCTGGGCTGAGGCCTTAGAGACCCTTGTTGGGCTGAGAAAAACAAATGTCTGTTTGAGCCCACTAACTTTGAATTTAAATTCAAAGAAGGTGCCGCGTATTGCGCGGCTTGATTGACAGTTTCTCTCTTGTTCATCGCCTGAGCAGAACCCCAAGTATCTAATCTGCGAAAAACTGAGATTCGCGGAAAAGATAGGCGATCAAAAACTAACCTTTTTGGAACACGATGTGCGAGAGAGCCAGTGCGTGAGGCACTACCAATTGGAATGCTATTAGCCCCTGTTAGAAATCTTGAAGGTTTAGATTTCACCGTCTTCACATAATTCAACGGATAAGAACGCTTGGGTTGAACAACTGTCCAAAGATTATCTTCTTCTTCTTCGAATGATAACAATTCAGATTGCCAATTGGGACCATCAATTCCCCACAGATGAAAATAAATCTGATATCGTTGACATGAGAAAGACCTCAATCTAACAATATAAAAGCCCACTTCACGAGAAGAAACTGAGATCTTGAAAACTCTATCAGAGAGCTGCTGAGAATGAAAATCCTGAGCAGAACCACCCAATGTTGCTTGCACAATCCAATTGATTTAATCTTCCGATAATTTAAAAGTGCAACGGCCAAAGGACAACACCCGAAAAAAAGGCCGAAAAACAGAAGAGATAGGACACAAAACAGACAATCCATATCTTGCAAAGATGGAAGATTGCACTCCAAGCCCAGGCTTGAAATTGAGATCTTTAAGATCTATGGATGACGTGAAGAAAGGAAGCGCACCTTTTACACAGAGACCAGAGAAAGGAAATCAGCAGATCACATAAAGCCCAAATTACTGTTCATTGCTACATGCCTCTGAATTTCTCTCTCCACCGCAGAGAACGCGGACTGCCGGGATCTTCCTGTGTTTCACCAACAAAGACGGCGAGGAAGACGCAGAATCACCTCGCCATGGTTTCCCCGGCGGCGGCGGTGGGTTGGCTCCTTGGCAGAGGAAAATTGATAGCTCTCTTCCTGGTTGCCAGCTATGGTTGTTGCTGTCAGACAAGAGCGATTTGGAAGAGAAGAACGAAAATGCTAAACGTTTATGCTGTAGCCGAACAGCTGAGCAGTACAGCTGCAGCCCAAAAACACCAGCTTAAAAGAACGCGCCCAAACATATCCGCTTGTGCCAAAAAATTGTTCGGTCAGATAAATGATTGCGTGTTCGTGCTGCCGATCTTTCCCGAACGTAAATACTGCTCCGTTCACTGCTCCTGCAGAGATAAAAATCGACCAACCGATGTTCATGTTGTCTACTATTAGGTGTCGGCGAAAATGGTATGCCAGAGCTCAAGCCGGGCGTCGCTTTTGCGTTGAACAGTGTCTGGCTAGATGGATCGATGGTGAAGATTAACACCTTTCAAATTTTGAAATTAAATCGACTTGACTGGTTTTTGAACAGGGCCTTTCAAAAGCCGGGCGTCGCTTTTTCGTCGAACAGGGCCTGCCGATCTTTCCCTAACCTCGACGTCAAGGTCATTTTACTCCGATTTGACGAGTCATAGCTTCTACAGCGAGAGGAAGCTTCCGAGATGCAATCCAAAGAGTTGCATAACTAACCTTTTCTTAGCGGATTCGTAGTCAGGGATCAAAAGCGTTCCAGCTTTCAGAGGTGCGAGTTGTTAAAGTAAAAAAGTGCCAATGCATTTTATCAACTACTAAGATACCTACTTTTGCTTGATTTGTTTATCTCCGTTTGTTTGATTGAGGAATGGACATTGGTTACCTTCCAACCGATCCACAAGAAAACTTGTGTATGCATTCAAGCGTGGAAAGCAAATGGAGTTGTGTATGCATTCCATTTCTATGTTGGGAATCGGGATCTGGGACTGCTCTCTTTATTTTTAAATTGTTGTCATTAGGACCATAAATCAAATTTAATTTATTTTAAAACTAAAATTGTTGTTCTAATGACAATAATTTGAAAACAGAAATCCATCTCAATGTTTTCAGCATGGTTGGACCCAGAGCGATCTATCTAAAACGCAATAGAACATTTTTGCACACACAGTATAGAGATGAAAGCCTTAGCAAGACCACAATCACCTAAAGACAGGCAGAGCTGGTTCAGAGGTTTACTGTCCTGAAGCAAGCTGGTTTTGTGTGACCTTGCCGACGGTTTACGAATGCTCGGCGCATACAAGAGGCTAGTGCATTGTGTAATAAGCGCTCGCGTAACTGACCGCAAAATGCAGCTTAGCTTTGCATGGCGAGGCGACGAGATCACTCGTAGTGGCCACTCGGACGAACACGCTTTCCAGGCGGTACCGTTTTGTCCTAACTGTAATCTGCTAACCAACCACAGAACCGCAAAAGCCGTTCTCTTGTCGCATCGTTGCTGCGACGGACCTATAAAAAACAGGCGATTTGCACCACGGTCAGATCAGCTCAATTGCACTTACATAGATATAGAAGTGAAAATAACCCGATTGAGATGGCTGCTCGCACCGCCGGCATTGCAGTCCTGGTGATCCTGGTCGTCGGAGCCGCGCTCGTGGCGGTGCCGGAAGCTCGCCGGATCGAGCGCGCAGCAAGCGTCAGCGATGGTGCTGGTGCCGTCACTGACGGCGGTGATTGGGCTGCCGCCGTGCGCCGCCCGTCTAAGTGGAACACGCGCAGGGTGCTCGCCGGGGACAAGAGGAGCGTCCCCGGTGGCCCGGACCCGCAGCATCACTACTAGACAGCCGGAAAGCCGCCGGCCAGACGGGGAGGAGAGGTGGAAGCCACGCTCGCAACATAGCGAACCTGTTACTATGTTATACGGAGTAGTACTAGTTTATCTGTGTGCAGTTTGCTCAGCCGAAGGAGCATGCAGTTAGATGCTTCTCTTGCGGCAACGCTGGCGGCACGAAAAGAAATTGTTACAATGTACTCTCTCCGTTTTTTATATTTTTTTGATGTTTAAATTTACACTATCAAATGTTAGCAACTAAAACAGGTTTGGTCACAAAATTTTGTAATCCTCAAGCGTACTTGTATCTGTTTTAAACGTTCGATTGACCAAACGGTTCTATTCGAGTGTCCCTACTTTCAAATAGGCTTGGGCTCCTGATCAGCCCAAGCTAAGATAACCCAGCTATCCGTAAATAACCATAGATGGGCCTAATATCTTTGCCTGCGAAAATGGCCCGACTCGAATTGATTTGGAAAGACTGAGACGAGGCAGCGGAGCCGGCCCACGCAACCACAGCAGGGCTGTGCCAGTGGGGCGAAGAGGAATTTCTGGGGACTCAAGAGTCCTCCGCTATATTTGGGCTATATTAGTGGTTCGCGTGGATGGAGAAATGAAGCTTCATTTTGTGGATGCTCACATGTTTGTATCTAATTTAAATTTTATGATTAATTCATAAATATCCATAAAATTTGAACTATATTTGGTTTTCGTGGTATCCACTTGCATCCCTAATTTTGCCTTTTTGCCTACTCTCCTCGAATCTGAAAAAAAAAACTCGCTTTCAACATGTCAAGACTATTCATTTCTGGAGCTTAGCATATTTCAAGGTGAAATTCTTAAATGATAGGAGTAGTATGAATTATAATTTTTTAGGAACGCAACATATATGAAATCATACGTTATGTAAGCACCATATAGATCATCAGCACGCCCCTGAGCATCAGGATTTGGAAGTGCAAGTTTACACTGCAGAAGCCGTGATAGCTAACCATTCCCTCTGCATATGTTTTTGTGGGTAAACCTCAATGATGAAGTGATTTTGTAATACAATACTCATGGGTAGACCTCGATGATTGATCCAACACCGACAACTGGCATGATTTTTTAATCACAAAATCCAGCTTCAAAAATAATCTTCTTCCACCCTTGCTCATCTCGGTCAGTGCCATCAATAATCATCATGTACAGATCGAATAAGTTTTGTGTTTCTGTGTATTTTAGGTCGGACGACCTTGCTCCGACCACCATATCAAATATTATGACCTTCCCTCCATCGTCTCGCGAGGGTATAGCTTTCTTGCAGTTCTTTAGTATTTTGACACACTCGGCATCACCCCAATCATGCATAATCCACTAGAACCAAATAAACAGAGTGAAGAAATCAACATCAGCATCGTATCATACTCAGTGCCTAATAAAAAATATGCAGTTGTGATGCTCGCAATAGTCTATTGGTGGTGCACAACAAAAAAAATCATGCCTAGTTTGCAAGCAAATTGTTCATTTTAGCAGGCTAAAATGAGCCACTTAAGAGAAATATGTACCTTGAGAAAAACGGCGTTTGCCGGCGGGATGCTCTGAAACATGTCACCAGCGATGTACTTCACCTAGGTGCCAGTGGGAGAAGCAGCCACAACGTGCGGAAGACCCAGCACACTGCACTTGACATGTGGGAAAGCCTTTGAGATGGCCTGAGTCGCACCACCGAGCCCTCCGCCAATGTCGATCAGTGAGCTTATGCCTTGGAAGATGTCACTGCACTCCTTGATGATAATGTCCATGGCGAATCTGCTGTCCACTACCATCCCGTTGTTGAATAGCTTGCCAAATTCCACGTCATGTCCCGTAAAATCCCACAAGTCCTGCCTGTTCATCGTCTTGAAGAGGGTCGGACCTGGCACCTCGTGCTGAAACCACTTACCAAGACCAAGGAATGGGGACACGATTACACTATCGAGCTTCACCATTAGGAAGGGAGACAAGTCCCTGGGACTGGAGCTGAATAGAAGGCGGGACGTCAATGTGAGCCCATAGATGTTCTCGCCGCCACCGACTTCCACATGCTCGACGTTGAAGATGCCGGTGACTGTGAGCACTCTCATGAGGCGTCGTAGGTGAGGAAGCTTGGACTTGCGGAGCATGACTTTGGTAGCTATTTGTGGTAGGGTCGCAGTGTGTGACATCCCGAAGTTTAGAACAAGTTTAAAAATGCGTAATTCAAAATTTTTCTAACTTTCACCCTAACATTTTTCTTTCTACTTCTCACCTCTTCTTTTCGTTCCTATTTCAAAAGGCAAAAACCTCACTAAATTAAAACTTATCTAAATTGAAGATTGCAAAATATTAAAATTTGAAGTGTGACAAGTGATTGACCGCGTTTTGTTCCCTTTTCTTTCGTTTATTCTCCTGTGTTCTTTTGAATTTCAAACTTAACTCAATCCTTTAATTCTAAATCCGACAAACTTCTCTGGAATTGAAATTCATTCAACTCCTTCGAACCCAATACTTGTGAATTCCTGTCTTATCGAACTCCTTGAATTCCAAACCAGGCCAATTCTTTTGCACTTTTTGACCCTGTCCGAATTAATTTACTCCTTTCAGATAGCCATTTATCCTCCGAATTTCATAGAATAAAATATATTGAGAATTTGAAGATAATCCTAAAACGAAAGTTGTTCATCCTGAAAAGTTCTTCAACCCTGCAAAATTTCACGTTTATCGGAGCTCGGCAAGTTGACCTTTTGAAGGAAAAACAGAAGTTGCTGCTGAAATTCCAGAAAATCAGAAAAATCCGCGGGTCCCGCCTGTCAGCGTCTTTTCCATCCTTACCTCCTTCCTCCCTGTCTCTTGCGCCCGCCAGCGCCGGCGCCACGCTGTCACCCACCAGCCACGCGCCGCGCATGCGCACTCGCAGCTCGCCACCTGCCTCTCCACGCGCCCCCGGCCAAGCTCCACCGCCTTGCCGCCTTATCCCTCCCAACGGCTACACCCAGAGAAAGTGGTGGCCACTGCGTCCTCTGCGCCCGGCGACGCCGTCACCTGCCGCCCTCCTCCGACACCGGGGCAGCACCGCGCCCCTCCGGCCTTGCCGCGCCAACCATGGCTTTTTCCGCACTGTCCCTTGCACCGCAGCTGGCCTTCATCACCGCTCAATCCCGCCTCAATTTCAACATTCCCCACCGGCGCCAAGCAGGCCGCCGCCGCGCCCTAAGAGCTCTCCACTGCCAGTGCCCGCCAGCGTTTCCCCGGCTCGACCGAGCTTACAGGGAGGTTCGGTGTGCCTCCCTCGCGCTGCTCCACCGGGACACGAGCCCTCTCTACCGCGCCTGCGCCTTGGTGGCGTGCACCATCGTCGCGCCCTGCCTATCCGCCGCCGCCGGCCTGCTGGTGCGACTCCCCGACGCGCCTGAGCCTGCGGCAAGGATCCCTGTGCGTTCCTCCCTCGAAAAGCAACCCCTACACCACCATCACGGCGTCCTCTCCATCTTCGGCCGCTCAATTTTGGGCAAAACGTCTGGAGGTCGAGCTCCACTGCACCTCCACCGTGCTCTCTGTTCTCGGTCGTCGGCACACCCTAGTCCCTTTTCGGCACGCCTGAGCCCGCAGAGAGGTACCAGGCGCTGCCCTCCTGCTCTTCCGCCACCCTCCGAACCACCTCTACCTGACCCGCGCGCTGACACCGTGGCCGCCGCCCTGCTCTGTCTCCACTCCGCCGCCAACGCTCGTCGTCGCCTCCCTGGCCACGCGGCGCCCACAGGAAGTTTCATCGCGCTGCCGAGGTGCTGCTCCGACAGGCCCCAGACCCTCCCGGTCGGTCTGCCGCCGGGCCTCCGCCGTGGACCGGCTCCTGGCTGCTGGTCCACCAGACGTGGATATGGTCCGCGGTTGTGGCCGAAGGAACACGCCTGGTCCCAGTAAAAGAGCTGCCATTTTGCAGAAAAATCCTCATACTTCCTTGATATCGCTATTTGACTCAATTCTAATGACAGAGACCCTATGATATTTTTCATCAAGTCCCTGGAAGTCCAACTTTCTCGCATATCAGTCCCTGCCGCATTCCGCATGAAACACCCACACCCACACCACGAGAATTGGACACAGTAGTCGGCACGTGTCCCTGACATGGTAGCCGGCTGATCCGTTCACATGCGCCCTGGAGCTCGGACACGGACACCTTTCTGTGGTCCCGAATCGAGCTTGGACACGGTCACGCTTCCGTGACCCCCAGTCGGGTCACTACCGGACTCGGAGGACACGTCACAGTTTTCACGTGTCCACGTGTCCACGGACACGTCACAGTTTGCACAGTTCCCGTGTCCACGGACACGATCACAGTTCCCGTGTCCACGGAAACCCCGAACTTTCCCGTGTCCACGACAAACCCCGAAATTTCCCGTGATCCCCGAATTTACCGTGATCCCCGAACTTTCCGAAAACCCCGAATTTCCCGTGATCCCCGAATTTCCCGTGATCCCCGAACTTTCCGTGAACCCCGAACCTTTCCGTGATCCCCGAACTCTCCGTGATCCCCGAACTTTTCGAAAACCCCGAATTTCCCGTGATCCCCGAATTTCCCGTGATCCCCGAACTTTCCGAAAACCCCGAATTTCCCGTGATCCCCGAATTCCCCGTGATCCCCGAACATTCCGAAAACCCCGAATTTCC
>BCLF01000027.1:1742648-1776833 GCA_001602275.1 Zoysia japonica | reverse complement strand
AAAATCTTCTGTAGTGAACCTTGCATAAAACTGGCTCTTTGGCAACATGAACCTTGCTGCCTCATCCTTGCTACAACTAATGTGCATCTATAGTTATACCTTTGCTTAGTGTTGGAGCTTGCTGAGTACCTTATGTACTCACCCGCCTGCATTTGTGGTTTTAGACAGTGAGGATCGCGTAGATGTTGTGCTGGTTTCGTTCTGCTTCCCAAGTCTGCTTGTGGATTTGGGCCCTGGTGTTCGCTGTCTGCTCCGCTTTTAGTTGGTCAACCAATGTAGGATCGTAGAGATCCTCATGGGGTGGCCACTAAAAGTCCTGTCTCAGGTTAGTTTTCCTTTCAAAGTATGCTTTTGATATACCTTCTGTTGTGTTGTGCGTATCAGCTACTGATCCAGGGACTGATACGTGTATCACAGTGCATCTCGGAAACGGGGTGCGCGACACAGTGCCACCATGGTCATTGTCGAGATAGTATACTCCGGCTACGTACGGTCCTGACCTCTACACAAAGGCTCATCTGTAAACTACGGTCCATGACCCTTCTACAGCCCACGAAGAAGCACATCCTGCCAAGAACGTTCCAATCTCAGGGGTCAGAACCGCGCAAGCGTCCAAGCCTGACCGACGAAAGGTTAAAGCTATACGACAATAAGATTCAGTCTACCAACGGCTAGAAGCCAACGCTCTGACCCGAGCCCCGGGGGTCAGGTACCGCCTTAGCAACCGACCACTGACAGCCGCAGAGATTCCTGCCAACATACAGCATGAGGTAAAGCAACATTGCCGAGAGGTAAAACGTTCCAGAAGTTGGTAAAGCAGCCAAGCGATCGGTAAAGCAAGATAGAAAAGTGTCCTTTGTCTCTCACAACTGAACAAAAGACGTACGAAGGCTACCGGCCAACTGCACTGACGCCAGCAGGTGCCAGGCGACCAACTCAGGCGACGACCAAGGCTCTACCTGACGGAGGGCTAGTAGGTTCCGTAGTCGCCAAGTTGGTGCCCCCGATTTGACCCCTATAAAAAGGGTACCGTGGGGCATTAGACGAACAAGAGACAAGAGAGCGAAGAGAAGAAAAGACAAGAGGAGAACAAGTGAAGCGAAGTTAGCCAAGTTATATTTAAGCCATCTCACTATAACCACATCCACCCACGCGAGTTAGGGTTCTTGAATCGAGCCAAGACCCTTCCGCATTGTACTCGGGTTCTTGAGTTCATACAATCTGATCTCTCTCGTCTCTGGACGTAGGGTATTACGCCTCTCGACGGCCTAAACCAAGTTAATCTTTGAGTCTCTTTCGTTGACTAGGCCATTCGAATACGAAGAGCGTACGAATACTCCCTCTGATTACATAAATTTTATTGTGCCGGTGGTTAGAACACCGACAGTCATGGATTGCATCGGGTATGCGGAGATCTATCGCGGATTTGAGCGCCATGGACTTGATGTAGCTAAGTGTGTGGTGCCAAAGGTTAAGCTGAGCATCCAGCAAGGCTTGATTCTTAGAGCTTTGCAGGGTGATCGCCATGCTGCAGTGCAACTGCTAATGTGTTCGCTTGGAATGGATGGATGTTGTTGATCTAGGAATCATGTTATTACATATATATATAAGCACTCTCGTGGCATCAATCAAATAGTGAACTTAATTACAACGTTGTTGAAAGTTCAACAAATGATGGATGCCATTCAACAAGCATATTCGCTCAAATATACTGCTCTTGCAGAGAAAGAAATCAACGTATATATGCTCATTTGTCTACGCACTTTATCTACCGATTTAGGGTGCATTTTGTTCGAGGATAAGAGTGAATGGAATGATCCCATCCACATCTCAGATAATTATAGATATTTGTCATATTTTTAATTTATTCTAATATAAAAGTTTGTAGACATCGTCTATCTTACTTTTTTTTCACAAATTCTGTCTCTATTTTTTGTGTCAAATCCATCTCTTAAACTCTATCTCTAATAGAAAGAATAGTAGATACATCCATCTCCGTTCGTTTTGGAATTCGTTTTCTATTAGACTCTTTCATCCTCGCACCTCCGCATAGTGTTGCGCAGTGACTCCAACTCTCACAGTGTCGGCGCATCGCTATCCCTGTCGAGTATTCCTTACCTTCGTATAGCACCCATAGTGACGACTCAAACTGCTGCCATCCCTTTATCTCTATGTCACACTTCAACTAAAATTCTAATTATGAGAGAGAAAATATGAGATACATGTTGCTACATTTTCTTTCCTGAACCTGTTTAAACACCATCTGTTACTTTCTTGCAGACTGGCCGTTTATTTCAGCTGGAATTAGTTTTGGTTTTGTTCAAGTCAAAAAGGCATCGTGCAAATGTTAAATTAGAGCAAGTATTGTATAAATTTGTTTTTCTATAATTCAACTTGTATTAATATAAGTTGTCATACTTATATCATAGGAATTGTGTCATATTTTTTTTGTCCATAGCAAAGTGAGAATGCATCATATTGCTTAATTTTTCATATCAAAAAAATGCATCACATTACTCTGCCTATAGTGTAGCATGGACACATTCGGAGTAGTTACCATAAAACATGCTAAATACTATCACCGACTGACACATCAATAGTGCATAGGGAAGGTTATTAATTGTAACCTCATAGCAAAAATATTAGTTAATACAAGCATATTAATTATCACTAATGACTCTATTAAGGGCCCTTTGGTACAGCTTCCAGCTCCTGATTCTCAGGTAGAACCAGGGAGTTCTACCAAACACTGTTGTTCAGGAAAAGTGATTTTTGGATGATTCTGTGAAGTGATTCTATGGAATGAACTAAGGGGCTGGAAGCTGAATAAAGTAGCTTCTCCTGATTCTATCAATTGATTCTCAGTTCTGATTCTAGAAGTTTTCCTAGAGAATCAAAGAAAATCACTTTCAGCCACAGAATCACTTCACGACCGATTTTCGTTTTAAAATTTTAAAAAAAATTAAAAATTTGAAAAAATTCAGAATACCGAAAACTGGTAAAACCGGTCGATAAACCGGTCGGCCAACCGATGAAACCGGTGGGTTTCAAATTTTGAAATCTGAAAGCGTAAAAACCGAAGAAACCGGTCGGCTAACCGGTGAAACCGCTCGGTTTACTGTAGCAGTGTGTTCAAATTTTGAATTTTCGATTTGGAGCGGTATTTGTGGTTTTCGTTAAACCAATCCCAACCGATTTTAGCGGTTTAAACGAAATAGTAAACCCTAACCCTAGGTGAGTACAACCTTATCAGTTCTTTCAGCATCTTTCCTTCATTGGACAAACCTGCGGAGCTTATCCACTGACTGTTGATGTTTGTCATCATCACAATGTTGTTTTTCCCTGCCAGACACTATCACAGCAAAAAGAGATGTGGAGGTAGGTCTTTTACTCCCTCCAGTGCAGAATAAGTTTATGTTTGGTTTTTGTCAAATCTAACTTTGAACAACGCTTGTACGAGCTCTACCAATTAACATAAGACTTATACTTTGAAACTCGTTGTAAGAAATTTTCTCATAATATATATATTTTTTATTATTAAAGTTGACTAAAGTTATAAAAGTATTGATCAAAGATAAGTTTAAGGAAACTTAAATATAAATTTATTTTGGGACAAAGGAATATCCACAAAATAATTTGCCGATTGATCGAGTGGGACGGAGGGGAATAGGGTGTCTAAAAAAAGAAAAACAGAAATTTTAGGGCACCAGCAGGTCCAGCACCCCCACGAGCATACATCCTTATCCACTCCTCTCCGATCGTCTCCTCCGCTGGACAAACCAGAGCAGTAGAGCACATTTTTCTTGTACTCCATAGTTGTCGTTATCACTACGTTGTTTTCCCCTTCACTGTATAACAATAAATAGTGGTATCGAGGTCCACGTTTTTTTATTCCTAAAACAATAGATAGAGACATAGAGCGGGTCTTACGATTTTTGGAACCAGTGACGGCAGGAAAACGTCAATCACAGTATAGCCCAAACGTTTCACGTTTGTCGCAGGTACGTACTCTTTGTTTTTAGGGAAAAAGAGGGATTTCGTGGAAAGGTGGTCCACTGACCCCAAGCCAAGGAATCCAATACATGGTTCCTCCCTCAACACGAATCAGTTAAACATGCATCTTAGCTTAGTAATTAGTTTAATACATTACTCCTTCCGTTCATAAATTAATATTGTTATTGATTTCTAACATTTTATTATTCGTTCTATACAAAAAATTATCTCAAATGTATAAAAATATAAGCTATAGGCATGTTCGGCACAGCTGAAACTTATGAAGCTTCTAGCTTATTTTCAACTGCCCACAGAAGCAGCTGCCAGAGGAAGCGACACAAAAATAAATGAGCCGTTTGGCAGCCTGCTTCTTATCGGAGGGGAACAAGACGCCGCCGCGCGACGCGACGCATAAGGAGGCCGAAGCGAAGCTGGCCCTCCCCGGCGACTCAACCCTGACTCCGCGCGCCCTGTCCTCTGGTCTGCCTCGCCGTCTTCCTCCTCGCCTCCCACTGCTGAGGCCACGGCGGCGCAACGCTGCTCTCCTCAAGGGCCTCGACGGCGCAACGCTGGAGCGGGGCGGAGGAGTGAAGGCGGCCGGCGAACCTGTCGCCGCTCTCCATGAGGGCCACAACGGCGCGGTGCTCCCGAGCAGGACGGAGGAGCGTAGGACTTTATTCATTTTTTTAGCTCGAAACATTTCAAGGTAAAATTCTTAAATGGTACTTCTTCCATTTTAAATTACTTATCATAGAATGTGCTAAAAATGAAGAGGAGAGAGATAGAGATAGAGATGTATTGAAAATAAAAAAAGGTGCATTGAGAAGCGATGATGTTAAGTAAATTAGAAAAACTTGAAAAGGCTAAGATGACAAGTAATTTGGGATGGAGGGAGTATGAATTATAATTTTTAGAATGTAAGGTATGTGTAATCGTATGCATATAGCTTTTCTCCTTCAAAAACACTATAGTTAAGGAAAATGAAACGAGCAAACAGGAAATAGAGGAATGGATGCAAGTTTGGAGCAGCAGTTCTAAAAAATAAGCATAACCCTTGTTATTTTGTAGTCGCTATTTCCTGCCGCCGTAAAGATCATGCATTCATTTTTGGAGCACAACAAAATCTCGATGAAGGTGAAATTTCTTAGATAGATATAAACATCATATTTCTCACATAATATATGTGGCACACACAAATCAGTACTATTATTTAAGATACTCATGTATATAACCATAGATACAATGTAGATGACCATCACAGAAAGTCGGTAAGGCAACACCAATACTAAAATGGATAGAGGTCCTCGTCCGGACTATCCACAATCATCACGACGCATGGGCTAAGCCACAAGCGTGACCCACGCGTAGTGCATGATGACCCTGGTAGTCAACTAAGGTTGCTGGGTGCTCCCGGAACACCTTTATTTTGTACTATAAGTTTTACGTTGCAGGCTTAATGTTAAATAACACTCAATCCCGCAAGATGTTCATGGGTAGACCTCGATGATGGATCGAACACCAACAACTGGTATAATTTTGTAATCACTAAATCCAGCTTCAAAAATGATCTTCTTCCACCCTTGTTCGTCTCGCTCAACGCCATCAATAAACATGATAAAGAGATCGAATAGGACTTGTGTTTCTGTATGTTTTAGATTGGATGTCCTTGTTTCGACCACCATGTCAAATATTACAACCTTCCCTCCAGCGTCTCGCGAGGGTATAGCCTTCTTGCAGTTCTTCAGTATCTTGACACACTCGGCATCACCCCAGTCATGCATAATCCACTGGAACCAAAAAAACATATGTGAAGAACAATTGTCATACTCAACGCATTTCAGAAATTATACAAAGAGAAAATACATCAAAATTAAATCAATTAAAAACAACATTAAGGAGTAAGAAAATGTGAACCTTGAGAAAAATTGCATCTGCCGGCGGGATGCTCTCAAACATATCACCGGAGATGTACTTCACCTCGGTGCCAACAGGAGCAGCAGCCACAACATGTGGGATATCCAGCACGCTGCACTCGAGATGTGGGAACGCCTTCGAGATGGCCTGACTCGCGCCACCGAGCCCTCCGGCAACATCGATTATTGAGTTTATGCCTTGGAAGACGTCACCGCACTCCTTGATGATAATGTCCATGGCGAAGTTGCTATCCGCTACCATCGCGTTGTCGAAGAGCTTGGCAAAGTTCACATCATGTCCTGCAAAATCCCACAAGTCCTGTCCGTTCGTCGCCTTGAAGAGGGTCGGACCCGGCACCTCATGACGGAACCACTCGCCAAGACCGAGGAAAGGGGACACGAATAAACTATCGAGCAGCAGCGTCAGTAAGGGAGACAAGTTCATGGGAGTGGAAGTGACCAAAAGGTGGGATGCCGGTGTGAGACCATAGACATTCTCGCCACTACCGCCTTCTGGGTCCTCGACGCTAAACACACCGGTGACTGTGAGCACTCTCATGAGGCGTCGTAGGTAAGGAAGCTTGGATATGTGGAGTGTGACTTTGGTGGCGATCTGGAGTAGGGTGGCCGTGCCACCGTTGTCATGGATTGCATCGGGGATGTGGAGGTCTATCGCGGATTTAAGCGCCATAGACTTGATGTAGCTGAATGTGTGGTGCCAGAGCTCGAGCTGAGCATCCAACAATGCTTGAGTCTTCGAGCTTTGCAGGGCGATCGCCATGCCACAATGCTACTGCTGATGTGTTTGTCTGCAATGGATGGGTGTCGATCTAGAGAACCATGTTGTGCTTTTATATATAGGCGTGCCCATGTATCATTCAAACGATGAACATTGGCGACGTGGTTGAAAGTTCGCAGCAACTGATGGATGCCCTTCACCAAACAAACATATCCGCATGTGTCAAAACTTCTTCGGTCAGATCACTGATTGCGTGTTCGATCTTGCTGCCGATTTTTGCCGATACTACTCCGTTCACTGCCTAGGGCATCTTCCTATTTTTTGAAGCAACGACGATGCCTAGGGCAGAGTTGGCGTGCATGTAGGCGAAAATGATGTGCCAGAGCTTGAGCTGGGCGACGAGCAGGGCCTGACTAGTGCTACCGTCGATTGCCGTGCCTGGTGCAGTGCAAGTTTGCCCATGCTAGCTTTTACCCTCTTTGCGATGGATGGATAAAGATGCGTGACTACGTACATGTCATCTTATATTAGCGTGCTTTGTGACCAGTTGCAGGATGCAGGGGTGCAAATCAGTGAACATGAGGTCACCTTTGAAACCTCTTTAGTTAAAAAATAAATTAGTTTTTTTAAATGAAGAGATTTTGAAACCTTAGTTTATGTTTTTTCAATTAAAGAGGTTTAATTTGTAGATTAACTTAGTTGTACTTATTTACACCCCTAGCCGGACGAGACGTCACTTTTGGATAATAGTTAGGGTTTTGGCAACCATTGAAGAACGTGATTCAGATTTCTTACATGCATCAGGTTGCTTTCTTGAGCTACCTAATGAATGTCAATCATATATCATCCACACGGAAGCCACCACAAAAGAAGTCCGAAGTCATCATTTTTTTTATCTTTATTGCACGTGTTGTGAGAGGGGGGGGGGGGTTACTATTTCTATCGGTATTACACCTCTCCGTACCTAACATGTTGTTCAAATCATTTCCTTGCAGACAATGATATATGAGCCGATAAAAGTTGGTGATGGCAAGTGAACTAAGGAATTATTCAATTTAGAACGAGTTTAGTATGGTTGTTAACATTAGCATCCTTTATATTAGAGTCACGCCAAGGTAGACCAAATGGTATACTTTTACCTCTTGGGAGGTAAGACTACAAATTAATCTTAGTTCGTTGAATTTTGTACTTTCTAATACTATCACATGCATCAGTTTTCAAAATCGTCTAATAAGTTTTCAAACTGATGGCTATAATTATAAGAGGGGTATTACTACCTAGACAGCCGAACGGCAAGCCACCATGGAGCGCCATTGCCGAGCGACTCCGGCCTCCTTCCTCGCGCACCACCCTGTCCCCGACGCGCTGCCACTCCTCTTCCTGCCAGCCCCGAAGTGAACAGCTCGCATTTCCAGCAGGCGCACCACCCCGTGCACCGAGGCCTGTGGCCACCCGTGTGGCCCAGCCCCGCAGGCTGCCACGTGTCTCCAGCGTGGGCTGGGTTTTATCTTTTTCAGAATTTTTATAAATAATTAAGCCAAAATTCGTTAAAAATTGTAAAAATCATAGAAATTTCGTACTCACTCGAAAAAATGTGAAACCAACTTTGTTAGCCTCCAAAAATCATGAAATTTTATTTGAAACTATTAAACACGGTAATTAATTGATTTAATTATGATTAATTACAGAAAAGGGTTTATGCATGTTTAATTCCTAATTAAATATTGTGTGCATTGTTAATTAGTGAATTTTTGCACGAACGTCCCTTAGGGTATTCCAGAACAGTGCAACAATGTTTTAGGAAAATTTATTTAGTAATTATTTTATAATTAATTTATCTCTGTTTTTGAGTAATTAATTCATAGTAATTAGAATATTTGTTAAAAATTCACCAAACTTTGTCCTAAGTTATATTTACGGAATATGGACCCATGAAAAGTGCTTAGACTCCAGTAGCATTGCTAAATGATGTAAATTAATTTCCTCAATCATTTTATGTGAATTGTCTTGGTAATTTACTAAAAACTTTATACTACCTTTTAGTTAGATTACTTAAGGAGGTTAAAATTAACCTTGTAGCTCTACTGATATTTTGACCCTTTAAGTTAACTAAATTAGTAACCTTACTGTTTTAGAATGATTATCTACTTAAAATTAAGTATCTTCCAACAAGTGATAGAAAAGATTATAAACGTATCAACCCGCTTAAATCTTTCATATGTCCAGTTAATTAATAAATAATAATTGTTTTAATCCACTGCATTGTTATCATGGCATTGCATAGCATGCATTTTATACCGTCGTTGTTTCATTGTTTAGTGAAATACGTACTCGAGAGTGGCGTGGGTGCTGCAGAGGGTGAAGCACCTGGGGTTGATCCTGCAGAAAATACTTCAACAACGCGAGGCAAGCATCATGCATACTGATCTTTGTTTTATATAATTTATGAAATGAATTAGTGTATCGTTATTGCATTATCGGGCAATAGGATAAGTTTGGTTATGGTAGTTTTGTGGTTACCACCCCCCCCCCACCTTGCCATGTCCTAGGATTGGGAGGCATATTATTTTATCTATGGTGAGTCTTCCTTAGCTATGCTTAGACAGTAGAAGTCGAATTGGTGGAAGGTCACCACCTTTTCGTAAGTATAGGTATTTTATTACATTGTTACTAGTATGGTTGGTCTAAACCTGAGGATGATAAAAAGTGAGACTGAACAGGGAAGTATAGGTTGGCAGCAGGAAAGGAGTCCTGTGTGGGGTAGCACTGTCTATGTCGGTTAAGTACCGGCTGTTGTTAATTGTTGTCCTAAGCACTTTTCGTTCATACCACATGTCAAATATAATGGTCAGACAAGCCGAATATCTCATTTGCATACCGTCGTTTGCCCTATGATGTCATGTCTTGAATGACACGTACGAGTGACCGCTAGGCTCCCACGAGACACGGGACCTGTCTTTCCTGACATGTCGATTATGTAACCGCTCGAGGATGGGTGAGAGAAAGGTTGACATGAGTGCCCTCTTATGTAACTTTAGCGGGTTACATGAGCCGGATGGTCCTCAAGTCGTGTGGATACAGTTGGACTCCTCTGCAGGGTGTATAATCAATTCGAATCGCCGCGGTCTCGGTTATGACCAAGCTTGGTGTTCATTGATTTTCATCGTAGTTAACAAATTCACTTTTTTAATCACTGATAGTAAAGTGGTGGGATATATTGGAGATGTATTGTTGACACATCTCTTGTTACGGTTTTTGCATAATTATTGAATTGGTTGGGTTTTAGTAATTAGTTGCCCACGAGTCTTTACTTTATGCTTATGCTTTTAATTATTAAATATCTACTACTTCTCAGCAAATAAGTACCATTGCATTATTATCCTTGCTAATACCTTATTCATGATCTTTGGAGTCGGGATGTATATCCCATGAGTAAGTCTTGCTGAGTACCTTCCTACTCATGTTTGTAATGTTGAAGTTTTGCAGGTGAGGATGAGATACTTTTTGGCTATTTTTTTCTTGCCGATGCCGGTGAAGGGGAGGAGTAGTCTTTGTGTCGTCTTTGGCACGACGGTGGTGTTCGTGGGCTGAACACGACTGTTCTTTGGTTTGTTTTATAATGTTTTCCACTACACAGTACTCATCATCGTGTTTAGAACCTAAATATAAACTTAACACCTTGTTTAATTATGTTCTAGGAAGTTTGAGAGCTGAAACTACAACCCTGATGTTCTCATTCTTGTTTTAGTTATCAACTTTTACTTGTGGATTGTAATAACTTATCTATGTATGTGAAATTCCTATGTGATGTCTGCAACATTGACTACCGATATGCAATTGTCCTGGGTGATGTTTGGGAAGCATATCGGGGGACTACCGGGGTAGATTTCTTGTTAGTTGAATTGAGTTTGTGTGCGATTTGAACATCAAGCTAATTCGATTAATTGGAACTCAACTTGGACGGGTTCCTCACAGCGTGGTTGTTGGTGAACATCAAGCTAATTAAAAGATGCTCAACCCCACTAAAGCTACTAAAACTGGAATAAGGTTGTTGGTGATTTTTATTCCTCTTCCATCTTAGAATTGTTTGTCTCACCCATATTTAAGTAAGTTGATTGCATTCACATGGGATGAATTATGGGGTTAAGCTGGCAGCCCTAAGTTATGTTACGGCGTGTGTTTTAGCTGTGTTGCAAAAGCTTTTGTTTTTGAAAATCGCCCATGTGTGTGTCGTCTTGTTTTCTAGTTTGGGTGGGGAGAGATTTTGATTCGTGTGAGGACGTTAGTGCATGCATATGCATATCATTTCATGTCATACATTTTGCACGCATTCCTGGTCACTAAACATAAAAACATGTAAAATTTTGCTCACCTTTGGAAAATGTTGATTGCTGTCCTAATCACTAAAAATCAGCCACCCAAACCCCCTTCAAGCAAATTCGCTTAGTATTCTTAGAGGAACCAAATAAAACCCATACTAGGTAAAAATATGAACATAAGTTGCTATCCATAGGTGATATTTAACCCCTCTCCTTGCTGTTCTTTTCGACTGCCATTTTTAGTTCCTTTGCTATCCCCTTCAGCAAACACAATATCTTTTCATCTCATCTGAAAATTTCTTGTTCTTTAGACAAGTTCTTGCTGCCATAATCTCATTTATCATGCCTGAGGCTCATTCCCTCTGCTGACTGTGTTTGGCAATAGGATGAGTACCCACAACGGTGGCGGTGAAGAGGTTCCAGAGGGCTCCAACGCCCAAAATGTAAATCCACCACCCCCGGTGACGATGGCCGAAGTTCTCATGGAGATTGAGCATAATCGTCGAGAGCAGACTGGCGTTCTGCAAGCTATCGCTCAGTACTTAGCTCCCTGCGGTGGAGGCGAAGCTGCTCGTGATGGTGATTTCGGCGATTTTATGCGCACTCAGCCACCAGTCTTCACTCGATCCAAGGATCCTATGGACGATGATCATTGGCTGCGCACCATTGAGCAGAAGCTGAATCTTTTGCGGTGTGGGCAGCATGAGAAGGTTCTGTTCGCAGCTCATCAACTGCAAAGTGAAGCTAGTGCTTGGTGGCAGACCTTCCTTGCAATGCAGCCGACTGATCACCGCTTCACCTGAGATGAGTTTTGTTCTGCTTTTCGCACCTTCCACATCCCCAAGGGCATGATGGAGATAAAGAGGCTGGAGTTTCTCAATCTCAAGCAAGGCAGCAAGTCCGTCATGGAGTATGTGCATGCCTTCAACTATTTTGTGCAGTACACTCCCGATGACATCAACACTAACAAGAAAGAGAGGGGCTGTTTTTACAACGGGCTTTTCGAAGAAATGCAGGATAAGCTCTCCTCCTTAGAGTTCCGTGATTTCAACCACTTGGTGGATCAAGCTATATTCGTTGAAGATAAGATGATGAAGCTTGAGGCTAAGAAGTGCCAGCGTTCTGTCGTACCATCGGTGGGTGGTAGCTCGCAAGGCCCCCGCCCTGGATTTCAGCCTCCTGCCCCTATAGTGGGCCGTGCAGCACCACAGTCTATGTGGGTCACTCGTCGCCCACCTGTTGCTGCTGCCCAAGCTCAAGACCCCCAGTGAATCAAGCTCCTACTGGTAGTATTGGTCCGTGCTTCAACTGCAGTCAAACTTGGCATTTCTCTCAAGGGTGTCCTTCTCCCAAGCGTGGAGCGGGTGCTGCTGCTCCGAACCAGCCCCCACGTCCACCTGTCAGTCCTTTTCACCAGCAAGCTAAGAAGCCTCAAATGCCCCAGCGTGGTCCTGTGAATTATACTACTGCCGATGACTTGTAAGAGGGCAACGAAGTGCTAATGGGTACGCTCCTTGTCAATTTATCATACCAAAGTTGTATTTGATTCTGGTGCTTCACATTCTTTCATCAGTAAG
The DNA here is from genome assembly GCA_001602275.1 of Zoysia japonica. Taxonomy (NCBI): domain Eukaryota; kingdom Viridiplantae; phylum Streptophyta; class Magnoliopsida; order Poales; family Poaceae; genus Zoysia; species Zoysia japonica. The sequence goes on along the minus strand of BCLF01000027.1, from coordinate 1,764,292 downwards.
GAATATGCTATGCAATCCCACATAAAAATATATCCCACACCTCACCGCTAATAATTGAAGCACCTGGTTCTGAAATTATTGTTAACACGATGGTGTATCGTGTGCTGATCAAGGTTGAAAATAGTCTAGCAAGCACCGATCTTCTACTCCTTGATTTGAAGGGTTTGGATATCATTCTTGGTATCAATTGGCTGATCTCTAATGATCCATCATATATGTGGCTCGAAGAGTTGTTTCTCTAAAGAATTCTTCTAGTGTTCGATTTTCTCTCTATCTTGGGAAAGGCCGTTCTTGTCTCAATCAATTTAATGCTATAGCTACTCCAGAGTTGTCATCTATTCCCGTAGTCTGTGAGTACTCGGATGTCTTTTTGGATGAATTGCGAGGAATGCCGCCTGACCGTGCGGTGGAGTTTATTATTGAACTCCAACCTAGAACCGCACCGATTTCGAAGTGGCCTTATCCGATGTCTTCTGAAGAGTTAGTTGAAATGAAGAAACAACTGAAGAAACTTTTGGACAAGGGCTTTCTTCGTCCAAGTTTTTCTCCTTGGGGTTGTCCGGCTCTTTTTGTCAAGAAGAAGGATGGTTCGATGCGGATGTGTGTTGATTACCGTCCGCTGAATGCTATCACTGTTAGGAATAAATATCCGCTTTTGCGGATTGATATCCTCTTTGATCAGCTAGACGATACTCACTTCTTCTCCAAGATTGATTTGAGATCGGGTTATCATCAAATAAAAAATCAGAGAAAAGGACATTTCGAAGATGACTTTCTCGACACGATATGGACTCTGAGTTTCGTGTCATGTCCTTCGGTCTTACAAATGCTCCTGCGTACTTTATGTACTTGATGAGTAGCATATTCATGGAAGAGCTCGATGTCTTCGTTCTGGTTTTCATTGATAACATTCTCATCTTCTCGAAGACTGAGGAAGAGCATGCCCACGACCTATGTGTTGTGCTCGAGAAGCTGCAGCAACATCGTTTATATGCCAAGTTTAGCAAATGCGAATTTTGGCTGAAGGGAGTGGCTTTTCTTGGACACGTCATTTCTAAAAATGGTGTCGCAGTTGACCCCGCTAAGGTTTAAGATGTGCTGGATTGAAAACAACCAACAAGCATCACTGAAATCTGGAGTTTCCTTGGATGCGGTGGCGTTGCTGGTGATGGTCTTGAAGCCGAGGGCGCCACTTTGTTTGAATTTGAAACGAGAGCCTGGGCCAGGAGTCTTCTTCCTCCTCAGCTTGGGCCACATGGGCCTCTTCGTCGCGTTTCTTCTTCCTGTAGTCGCAAGCCCAATGGCCCACCTTACCACAGTGGTTGCACTTGTTGTCGCGCCCTGCTTTATCGCCCGAATTGGATTTCGGTTCCCGCCCGTCGTCGCTTCTACCGCATCCTCTGTTCTTCCTGCCGCCTCCGCCGCCGCGTTTCCCGCCGGAGTTGGAGCCGTTCTCTCGGATCTTCAGCCAAGCCATCCACTCCTCCTCCATGAGAAGAAGGCCCCGCTTGATTCTTTGGCAGGCTGGAGGCGCCGCCTTCTTCCTCTGCTCGACCGCTCTCAGTCGGCCGGTTGCTTCCTCGATGGTGATGGTGTCGAGATCCAGCAAAGTCTCGATAGAGATGGCCACCTGCTCCAGGTAATCAGGGACCGTGTGCAGCAGCTTCTTGACCGTCTCCTTGTCGGAGATTGGATCCCCAAGCACCTTGAGTTCGTTCGCCAATGTGGCGATCGGATGCGATAGGTCCTCAACGGTTTCGCCGGATTTCCATGAAATCTCAGAGAAATCCCGGTGTAGCTTCTCGACATTGGCCTCCTTCACCCTCTCGACGCCAACACGCAGAACCTGGATCGAATCCCATGCTTCTCGTGCAGTCACCTTGACGGCAAGCCCAGCGTGCATCTCCGTCGGCACTGCCCGGAGAATAGCACCCAGCGCCTTCCGATCGTCGCTGAATCGTTTGGCCCCGAACTCGATGATGTCCCACAACTCCGTCGCCTGGAGGTTCACCTTCATCACGCGTGACCACTCGGTGTAGTTGGTGTGGGTGAGCATCGGCCAGACGAGACCTTGCGACGACTTCTCGACGACACGCTCGTGGGAACTGGAACGCAGGAGCACTCAGAGTTTTGTGCGGCAGGAGCGGCAGCGTTTTTCATTGTATTGCCTCGAATTAAATAGGAAAAGCTTGATAACTTACAACCGCACACGACGGTCACTGAGCCCGGCATGATCACCACGATCACATGCCGCACGATGCGCTCTGAGAGCCCACGCACACGCCCGGACGTCGTGCACCCAGCTTACACCGAAAGCAACTAAGTTTAGAAAGGAAAACATGCTAAGTATGGAAACTAAGTGATGGACGCGCTGCTGGATTAGCTTCAACAAAGGCGTGGTGCCAGAGTTCGAGCTGAGCGTCCAGGACGGACTGAGCTGAGCTGCGCTCGCCGACCGGCGCCATGGAGTTGCGGTGGGACTTCGAATTCGAGGTGGGTAGACAGGGTGCTGTCTGGAACACGTCTCACGTCTACGTATGAATTGACTCGCCATGAAGAAAAGTCGGCGCCATGCATGAAGGTACGTAGCGTCGGTTTCAACCAGATAAGAATTCAAAGACGCATAATTGTTTCTAGTAGGGGTTAGGGTTTTACAAACACCCACGAGCGGATCGAGCAGGTTCTACTTCACCTTCGGGAACGAACTCGGTCCGTCCAAAACCCTTCGCTCTCGCTTTGATCTTCGTGCGAGGAGGAAAAACCGAGGCCCAATGTGTTCTTTCTATACGAGGCCCAGTACTTGTTAGCCAACGAGTGGGCCGTTGCCGTTAGTGCGAAGATGGGTATCCAGAGATTTCGGCCCAACTAAATTTGATTGAGGCCCAGTGTGAGTGACAATATCTGCGTGTACATGCATCGGCCCGGTGGGTGCACGAGTTAGTTCAAGCAAATATCATAGAGTACACTTCACACAAAATAACCATGGTTATTTTAAGGTAACGTTCCTTTTTTAAATATTTAATTTTACTCGCATCTATTTAATATATAGTAATAATCAATTTCTTCTTTCCAGACTCAACCTGCTGTCTTTGATATCATTCTCAGGCAGAGTCAAAAAGCCAAGACACAAGATATATCCTTTCAAATTGTTATAAAAATAAAACATTAAATAAACATAAGGAAAATAATAAAAAAGAACAGAAAGAAGGCTACTTTTTTTTTGAAACAAAAGAAGGCTACTTCAGTACTACAGTACAAACATGCTCGGAATCCAGTCAATCGCAACCCACCCCAGGAACCCCCGCACCTTGATCAGTCAGCGCGATGGCGGGAGATCCGGCCGCCGGCGCGGGAGCGGACCACCCTGTTTCGGCGGGCAAGGTCTCCCGCTCGTCGACGCGGCACCGGCAGTTCCGCGACTGCGCCAAGACGCGCGTCGACGACCTGCAGGAGATGTTCTCCGGCCTGCAGTCGGCGCGCAAGGAGAACCGCTCCGCCGACGCCGCCGTGCTCGAAGAGCAGGTGCACCAGATGCTTCGCGAGTGGCGCGCGGAGCTCAGCGTCCCTTCCCCCGCCTCCTCCCTCCAGGCACGTTCCCGAAACCCTAGTGGACATCCTTCCGCTTCCCCTTTCGTCCGGGATCCCCTTTTACTGTGATGCTGTCTCGTCATCTCTGAGTGGCCTTTTGGTGCGCCGTAGGGCTCGCAGGGGAACAACACTGGTGCGCCATGTCCGGCGTCGGAAACACTGCGGCTGCTTCAGCTGGCGGTCGCTGAGGAGGACGATGCCACCAGCAAGCTGGCTGATCCTCAATCGCCGCTGCGCTTGCCGGATTCTCAGCACAACCTTTATGAGCATGAACATGGGCGGGATTGCTGGATGCCCAATCCTGAGCAGCGGGGGGAGGGCGCACAACAGTCAATGGAGCATAGAGTGCAGGGAGGTTGCGGTGAAGTGGCTGTGGCTAATGCTTTCAACGATCAGGTAATGCTCCTGATGCATGCCTTGGAAATGGTACATTTTATTTTATTTTTTCTTTTGTCACTTGTGTGCAATGTGGCTACAGCCGAGCATGCAATTTTGGATAGATGTAAATAAACGTGTAGTAAATTGTCACTTACATCAATGTATAGGTGAGCGATATTTTGTTTAGAGAAAATTGGTGCATTGATTGGTATATATGTGTGGAGTGCTTTTCACTCTCTTGTATATTAAGTTAAAAAAGATGACAGCTTGAATTCTTGTGTAACAGTACGAATTTTCATTTTTACTGAGAGAAATCCTACAGACTGGCCACTCCATGGTTTTATTTATAGTAACAAAACTTTTGTGCTACTAGGGCAGTTTCCTTTGTTTCTTCTGATGGCAATATATTGCTAAAATGCTAACCAAATGTTTTATTCTGCTGATATTAAAAACCCTGCCAACTATGTATTGTGTATCCATCGCCATTTGAATATGTAGGTTCATGATTGCGTGGTTCTTTTTGCCTCCTTTTTTTCTTGGAAAAGGTTCGCATGAACCTCCTCCATGTGAATCATTTGCCATAAATTAACTTCATGCTTCTCATAGGAGAGTGATGATGACTTTACTTGAACTTGAAGTGTCAAATGCTGAACAGATGAGTTGTTCCATGTTGAATTATGCGCCAGTTTTATTTGTTCTCTTGTCTTCTTAGGAGCCCAAGTCAAATCAGATTATATATATATATATGGGTGAAGCTAGTTGTATAATGTAAATAATGGTGGCCTCTAGAAAATTACACATTATAGGCTTTGTGAGTTCTGTATCTCTGTTCGAACCAGATTTGCTAGATATATTTATTTTCTGAATTTAGGGTTTCAGATTCAATTGTGAGGTTGTAATTTGCACTATTCTACTAACCTCTCTGGCCTTTCTCTATGACAAATGACTAATGAGCAATAGGTCTCAAACATGTTAGGCACTGATCCTTTTTGCTTGTGTCATCGTACATGCAAATTGTGTATCACTCAATTCCCTGTCTATATGTGCTCTGTGTGCAGTTCTGTACCTTTTTGTTGGCTGCAGTGCCTGCTCATTGTAACTTTCCGTTTCCAACTGGCAGCGTTAAATAATGACCATTTTTGTACCTTTGTTTGCAGATGTACTTTATTGACCATGAACTCAATATTGATGATTTTCTTCGTGATGATGATGATTACAAAATAAACATTCCTGGATCAAACCAAGATGAAGTTAATAACCTGAGTGAAATCGGTCAGATGGAACATCAGCAGTTCAATTTTCCAGTAGACCTACCACCTCATAGTTCATCTGTTGATGTGAACAACTCTGTGCAAGACACTGGAGATGTTTTCATCCACATGTCAGACTTGCTCACAACAATATGTGCATCACCCTCTCAATATTTGGGGCCAAAATGTGCACTCTGGGACTGTAGTCGACCTGTTAGAGGGTCAGAAGAGTGTCAGGATTACTGCAACCCTTTTCATGCCGATTTTGCCTTGAATGATGATGGTCTTCTTGGGATAAGGCCTGTAATGCGTCCAAGAGGTATTGAATTGAAAGATGGGCCTCTTTTTGTTGCTCTTATTGCAAAAGTTCAAGGAAAGAATGTTGGTATTCCTGTTTGTAAAGGAGCTGCAACTTCTAAATCGCCATGGAATGCACCTGGTAAGTTTGTGTCAACATGTTAGGGTAATATTTGTCATAATAAATGATTATGCTAACTGTTTGTTCGGTGCTGATGCAGAACTTTTTGATATTTCTCTTTTGGAGGGTGAATCTCTTAGAGAATGGCTATTCTTTGACACTCCGAGAAGGGCATTTGAGAGTGGCAACCGGAAACAAAGGTCACTGCCAGATTATAGTGGTCGTGGATGGCATGAATCGAGGAAGCAAGTCATGAAAGAATTTGGAGGTTTGAAGAGGTCCTATTACATGGACCCACAACCATCCAGCAGCTACGAGTGGCATCTTTTTGAGTATGAAATAAATGATTCAGATGCTCTTGCCTTGTACCGGCTTGAACTCAAGTCATCTGACACCAGAAAGAGTGTGAAATCGAAACTAGCTAGTAGTTCACTGAATGAAATCCAGCAGCAAATGGTCAGGCTTACTGCAGACAGTCCTGTGGAGAATAAACGGACGGCTAGGAGCAGACCAAAGGCTACTCAAAAGAATAGCAAGGCAAACATTTATCCAGCTTTTAATGCCCCCCAGTCAAGCGAGTGCGCCAAATGCTTATCAAACAGTACCACCGATGGGTCAGATGACGTTTGTGAATGAGAATATTGTTTATGGATCTCATCTTCCACCTTCAGAAAACATTGTTTATGGTCCTCATCTTCCACATGTTTACTCAACAGAAGGCAGCAGCTTTCTTTGGAATCCAAGTGACAGGGCATGAAGATAAGACAGTAGCAACACATTGCCCTGGGGCTTACCTGCGTGGCCCTATAATTTTTCTAATTTATCTGTTGGTTACTCAACTAATGAATGCAGGGAAAGTCTGTGTACAAAAGATTCAAAGTGGGTGTACCCCTTTCCCAGACCTTGCTCAAGCAGAAGCTATGTGCACCAGGCTGTCCATGCCAGTTACTCAAACTGAAATGTTTGAACACCTGCCAAGTAGCAGCTGGTATATCAGGATTTAGAGTTTCGAATCTGACTTAAGTCCTGCATCGAGATTGTTTCCTCTCCTGTAGCCCTTTCTTCTGTATGTGCCGAGTTCTGCTATGGATTTGTGAAAACAAAAATCCGTAGTACTTTCTGTTGGCGTGGCAGGAGAATGTTTTTTCATAATTTTTGAAGTGGGAACATTCCTTACCCAGCCAACCCTACAAAAACTCCAATGAACGCACCTTTTATATTATCGGATTTAGAGCATCTTTGGCAAGGCCCTTGCTTTGAATGAGGGAGAGATTCAAAAGCACATCTTCAGAGAATGCAGAATCGCAGATCAGAGGGAAGGGTTCAACCACGCTGCCGGCCAAGAATGTGCTAGCAGGCATGGCCAAACAGAATTGGACAAAACAGCTTCGAAAATCAAAATTCTCTTATTTTTCTCCTATTTACATTGCATAAAGAATTGCTTGGTTGTGGTGAAATTATATTCTTTTCTTAATATTTTCATGATAATAGTTCTCAAAATGCAGCTTGGATCAACCTGCTGCAACGCATATGCAATCCTTGAGCACGCTGCACAGTGACAATGTGTACTTTCAATGCGGCAAGCCATGTCGACAGTTGATCCAATGATACTCCCACAGATTGAACTACTTGTTCAAAGATGAAAGACTACTTTGAATTGATTGTGTGTATTCAGAACCCTGGCTGAAAATCAACCAAATAATTTGAATTGATTTAGCTGCTCACTGAATCCACCTATGATATAAATTGTTTATTTACAACAAAGAATTTTTACTTCTCTATCGGCACTTCCCTAGCAAAATTTTCTAAGACTTTTGAGACAGGTTCATGAAGAATGATGTCTGTCAGATCCGCAATGGTATATGAGCAAAATTGTTCGGAGATTTACAGATGAACTTATTCCTTAACACCAAGGACTTTACTTTGATGAGTTCGTTTAGAGCTTGATTTCTTATCACGTGTGCGCTTTGCTGGTGACTTCTTTGATGCAGAGGATTTCCCAAGTTCCTTTGCTACTTTATCGGGAAGTATCTTTCTAGCTTGCACGTGCACCATTGGAGGCCGTGGAGGAGGCTGCCTTCTCAAGGCAGCCTGTCGTTGTTCCAACAGTTCTCGATGGTATGACTGTAAAGTAAGAACGGTGTACATAAAAAAATATCAACAACGAACCACGGATGCTATGAATTATTGAATAAACAAATCATGACTTGCAAAAAGAAAAAGGAAAAATCATTTGAAAGTATAATTATGTTTCACCTTGTTTATCTCTAAAGCAAAATCCTAGAATCGTGATCCATGTGTGTTGTAAATCGAGCAACATTGTGTACAGATAACCCGTAACAGTAAACAAAATAGTAATTAACAGTACCTGGACAACGAAATCACGCCTTTCACAATCCAGAAACATGTCTGCAGTCCAATTAACTCTCGACCTTATTTTATCCCTCACCGTGCTAAAGCTTAGCTGATCTCTCGAGGTGAAGCGATCAACTTCATTGAACCAAAGGCATGTGAACAGATTTGTTATGGGGATGTGCTCCCTTATTATTACACAACCCTCAGGGACATCTGGTAATATCATTGTACAAATAAAATCAGGCAACCTGTTGTAATTATTGATCAGTAAGCAATGAGGGAAAAAGCTGTTACCACTCGTTATAGGAAGCTTAGAGGATGAATAATGGGTTAAGCCTTCTCTTCTATAGAACTCTATCTGGTAATCAATTGAAGTGTTATCATACTTTCCACCAGCTTTGTTGGCTTCAGCTTCCTCAAAGACATCAAAACGTCTGTAGTGTCTGGAAATTGCAAAGCTAACATTCTTCCTCCACAGGAATCTGTAACATAACAAGGCATTTATAAATCAGAAAATTGAGATCCCAAAGATTAGACAGGACATTGGTATGAAACAAACTAGAGCGAATAAAATTCTAGTGCAGCTTAAACGTGGATACAACAAATGGAGCAGTAGTGACATGGCACGTGGAAACCACATTTTCTGATGGCGCACCAAAATGTTTTTTTCAGCTATGTTAAGCTATGAAAATGGTCGCACAAGTTTAAGATTTTACCTCTCTAGTACCTGATAAGGGTCCCTCACTAGTTTAAGTTTTCCATCAATCCAAACTGAATATTGCACATTAGGAAAGAGGCGATGAAGTAGTAGTTTTGGGACCTGTTTGAGGAAAAAAAGGCACATAGAGCAGAAATGGTAAAAGTTAAATCGTAATCCTAATTCACAACACATACAGTATTTCTTCACATGTTTTACAGAATAACATAAAGTTGCTTCAAGTCAGGCAAACTTGAGAATGGAATGATAAGTATTACAAGAATCTGCAATCATGTTCTCACAAATTCACTTGGAGAAGAATGAAAAAACATATTCATCTTTAGAGCATCTGCGATAGTCCACTATTTACAATACTCAGTATAATGCAGTGTAGATTCAAATGACTTGCAGAAAACCTAACACTAACCTATCTCGATCAAGATGTGTTTTGCTTTAGAATACCATCGTAGTGAAAACTGATAATTCGCATGGACAAATATTAACTTAGACAACTCCATGACAGGAGTCCCAATAATCAAGAGGTCTGACAGAAAAATAAGAAAAATAAAAATGGATAGGTACCTTTCCATTTCGCCTCGCATCTGAATATGGAAGGTTGCGAACAACCACCACTCGCCACAACCCAATTCTTTTAGTATGATTGATATTACTGGAGTTCTTTATTGCAGCTTCTGTCTCTTCATCCACAAACATGAAGAAGCAAACTGTGTTCTTTGAAAATTCACTGATATTTTCTGGTTGTTGCATTATATCATAATTTCCTGAAAAGGCACAGGTGAAAGTTTAGTATAGGTACAATTGTATCTAGAACTGAAACACGTAGAGGAAGTAGTTACCAAAAATAGCAGAAGCAACAACTGTCCGCCGGCACTGCTGCATTTCAAAAAGATCAGCTTCATCTATATCAAACCCGGTATTGAGACCAGGTATATTTCCTCTCACAAATCTGGAGATGGACATGTGGTTAGCTACAGAAAACAATGGTACTGGTATTCACAAAATACAAGCTAGAAACATGCAGATCAGATTCATGGGCATACCCACAATGTACTTTCATCGAGTCTTTTATATCATAAGACTTGTCTCGTTCCTCCAGAGATGGATAGCCTCCAAACAAGGAACCTCCATTTGAGTCTCTAGGAATCAAATTCTCTTCAATCACATAACTTAAGCTTTGAAGAACAGGTGATGATGATGGTTCACCTGGCCTTAATGCCAGGGCCTGTTCAACAGGGACGTAACAAACCGGACAGGCTACAAGTTAAGATGCAACAGTTAGATTCAGAACATCTGTAACATTCTTCATGGAGATCTTCCCTACAGCAGACTGGGAGATCTGGAAACTAAGAAACCGAAAAATCTTCAGAAATGAAACTGATTTATTAGTTCCTTACAGCTGTTGTTAGTTAGGTGCAAGGCTTCAGGCAGGGAGGCCATTAGTTCTTGGACGGTCTATAGAGTTTGGGTTCTGAGCCCTGTATAGTTTGTGGGCTGCCCTGGTTTCTGTCAGTTTGTAGGACCTGATTTGCCTGTTTGTTTTGTTTGTATAGCTCTTTACAGTTTCTTTACCTTTCCTATATCTTATAATAAAATCTCACACTAGGGGCTTCCTTTAGTTACATAAAAAAAAATCTATAACATTGAGTGGATCAATAAAGACGGTAAACTTACGTCGTGGTCCAGTACGTTTCCTATCCATAGGTGGAGGAGAAAATGAGAAATTTTCACAAGGATGATGATCCAGAACAACTGTTGGTGGGAAACTTGGCAAGAGATCCTGAACTTTATCAGGCATATTGTTGGAATGTTCTTCTGTCTGTGATGCTGCATTCAGACCATTAGAACTCAACGAATCTCTCTGGGTTTCTGCTCCGGTCGAAGTTGTCCAAACAAAACTTCGGACCTGATCTGAAAATCCGAGCCTGATCTCAGTACCAGGTGCTGCATCTTCCTCTAATATAGACAACAGCAGTTTTTTTGTAATTCAGTATTAAAATAAATGCATGACGGTTAAAATAAATAAACAAATAAGAGTATGTACACAATATTCGAATTTATACATTCATATTTCATACTTTGAACAATGAACTAGTTTGGTTCATACTATATTCTAATCTAAATATAAACAGTTAGCACTCAGCGAGCAAGAAATATGATACATGCTAATGGTGCTAGCTATAATAGCGAACAATTTCTTGTTTGACATATTGCTAAACATGCTAAAACATAATGCACTGGAGTGGCTACTAACTAGTACATTCCAATTCCAAGCCAATTTGTTGTTAGTGTAACCATGATGAATGCTTGGATCAACTCCACTTAACAAAATGAAGGATCAGCATTTTTCTAGTGATTTTTTTTATGGTAATACATTGATCAGCAAAAGTCAAACAGGATGCACCTATGAGGGATGCCCACTGAAACGTATGGGATCAATCGTAAATATAAGCATGCAGTTGACCTCATGACTTGAAATAAAATATTCTAGTAAAATGAATACATCCATCTAGCAGGTACCACAAGCGTGCAAACTTTAACAGCACCATTATTATCGGCACTTCCATCCTTCATGATAATTTTAGAAAGACCTAACCCACATTGACTAGAAACACATTGTTGTTATATCTCTCGATACAAATGCTCCTGCTCAGTATGACATCAACATAGACTGCTCAGGAGACCTGCATTGCTAGTTAACAATATACTAATCACCTCGGCAACGTGTTAGTCACCTAAAGTTAATGACGAGAAGTAAACAATGCACATTAACACTCGCTGGAATCCTAGAAACAACATTCATGTGAATCTGTCACTTGCAAGTCGCATTGCTTCATAACTCTGAACTCACTAAGCACATAATGCACAACAACGAGAAAAAAAAACTGATTCCGATCTAGTCACTGAAACGGCGTAACGGATTAGAAATGGAGAGTGAGGTGTCAGTCCAGGCAACCCGCACCTTTGCTGTTGACAAGTGAGGAGAAGAAGCAGCAGACGGCCACCGCAACGGCGACGAGGAATAGGAGGAGCAGCCGCTGGCGGCGCCCGGCGAGCTTGCAGATCCGGGCGCAGGGGAGGCCGCGGCCGGTGCCACCGAGGGACATCTTGCCGGGCTTCCGAGGCGCGAGCGGCGGCGACGGGGACGGCGCGGGGGACTGGCACGCCGGCTGCTGCTGCAGCGATCCGTAGCTCCCCGACGACCGCAGCCCCAGCGACGCCCCGCCGCTCATGCCGCCTCCGGTGCAGTAGGGGCGGATCCAGCTGCCTCCAGTGCGGTGCGGTGCGGCGCACGGGCTCCCTCCCTCCCACCCGAAATTTTTTTCGAGTTCAGCGTGTACCCTTCCTCGGTTGTAGGTTCACAGAACCGCTCGAAAATCGCTACCGCTCGGATTCTATGTTGACCAGTTTTTATTTTAAAAATGTTAAAAAATATTGAAAATTTGAAAACTATTCAAACTGAACGGTTTACCGAAAAATTATTAAAAAACCGCTCAAACTGATTTGATTTTAAATTTAAAAACGGTAAATCGTAAAAACCGCTCGATAAACCGTAAAAACTGTTTCGGTTTTCTCTCAAAAATTTGATTTTTAAATTTGTTCAGTTTTTATAACAATTTTCGCGGTTTTTTTAAACTCCTCTCGAGCGGTTTTTGCGGGCTCAAAGGAAAACCCTGACTACTACAAACTGATACGCGAATTAGGCCCGAACCCACGCTCACGGCGCTGGGTAATTGATGCACGATAATTAGGCCCCGACGCACAACCCGCACGGCGCAGACTCGCTCCTTGAATTCTGAAATTGGAGGTCTGAGAAATTTTGCCCGGACACTGAATTTTAATATGTGCCGTTTGAAATGAGGAAAATATAAATTTCAAATTCGCATTCGAATTGTTTCTCCTTCGCTGGAACATTTTTCTCGTGATACACGCTAACGCGTTTGGTGGAACAGACGCAATCTTCCGGTTACCTTTCCATTCTCAAGAAAGCTGAGCTTTCCAAATCGTACCAACATCAGCTTGATCAGCAACGATGATATAATTGCTACTATTAATTCCAGTGCTGGACTTCGGCCTAGATCCTTATGGGCTTAACAACAACAATTCACACTCAATGAAAGGCCTGCTCGCAATCGTCAGGAAGAAATCGGGATCGGAACTGTTTGGTTCCATGTAATGTAATGTAATTTGATTACAATTATAATTGATTATATTAAATTATATTTGTTTAAATTTTTTATAATTAGATGCCTCCGTAATCAAATTCCAAGCTATACAAAATCAATAGACCCATCTCACCTGTATCGGATTCCAACTCGTCTTCTCAGCTCGAAGTCCAAATCCTTCCTCCTCTATGCCAATACCTCTCCTCGGCCGATCCGGCCGCGGCAAGGGCGTGCTTCTCCGACCTCAACCACATCGCCGAACTCGCCCTGACGGGAGACTCGCTCGCCGCACTAGCCTCGACCGCCCTGTCGCCTCGACTCAATGGGACACCTGCTCACCGCGCCAGCCTCGACCGCGCCGCTGCTTCGCCTTGACAGGACACTCGTCTGCTGCGCAGCCACCTCAACTCGACGAGACACCCACCCGCCATGCCGGCCTCGACCGCGCTGCTGGCGGCTGCCTCGCCTTGACGGGACACTCGCCCGGCGCCGACCGCAACCACTCGCCTGCTGCGCAGCCACCTCAACTCGACGAGACACCCACCCGCCATGCCGGCCTCGACCGCGCTGCTGGCTGCTGCCTCGCCTTGACGGGACACTCGCCCGGCGCCGACCTCAACCGCGCTGCCGGCTTGCTCCTCCGTGCCGCACTGCTGCTGCTCTAATTCGTGGCATTCGACGCCGCTGCCCTGAGAGTCTTCCACTGCTACGGCGCTTAGAGACGTGTTCTCGTCACAATCTTGCAGCAGGGATTCGTTTGTCAATTTTTTTACTGTGTTTGTGCCAATTTTACCATGTGCTCTTCAGTTGACCAAAACTCTTTACCGTTACTGCTACCTTGTATAAACCAAACAAATTTTGTATTTGTTCATTACTGTTACCATTGCAGGTGTATTATAATTACGTTACCATTTACGATTACAAAGTTGAACCAAACAGCACCTTGAAACCACGAGTCCAGAAGGTGCCGATCGAGCCATATCGGCTGGTCGAGCAATCAGCGATACGTCTCTCGGTCACTCATGTTTATACACGAACAATCGTGCACCCCACCAAAGCGCGATCGGGGTCTCGTCATCCGTCTCTCTACTACGTGGAAAACGTGCAGCGTAGCAGATCCCCGATCCGTTTCGAAACCAACCGAAGCTGCCAGCAGCCACATGGTCCATTTCAAAGCCTTGACGTTTGCCAGAAAGGCAAGAAAAAAAAAAGGAGAAGGTGCCGTGCACGGGAGCGCGCGTAGCCGCGTGATCACCCAGCGGCCGCAGCGCGAGACGGCGAGCGGTCAGGCGGCGGGAGCCCGAGCACCGTGGAAGCATCAGGTCGCTCGTGGTGTCTTCTGGAGCAGAGCGGCATGTCGCGTGCGCGTTGCCGGTCGGTGCACGGGACGGTTGGCCGAGGCGGCGAGGGTAAGCAGCACGGGCAGCGTGGGGCGGGGCCGGGCCACGAGGAATTATTGGAGCAGCCGGCCGTGGGACGCGGGGGATTGACGTGGGCGACGGGATTCGCTTCGGTGGCGATTCTGCTGACCGTCGTGGCACCGAGGGGAAGGCGATTTGCGATGATCAGTTTGTTTGATCAGAGCAGGCAACTGTTTCGCTGTTGCCCTCAAATTAACAAGCTCTTAGCGGAGAACCCCAGATGATCGATGGATGGATCGAGAACAAACCCACGATGTCGATGGTAATCCGCCGACGACGACCCGAGCCACTGCCTGACGTGGATCCTCGCTGTTCAAGTTGATTGCCACCAACCTGGTGCGCCGTCGCCGTCGCAACTCGATCGCCTGATCCATTCCACGCGGGTCACCCCACCCGCTGTTCCAACCGTTCCCGGCTCGCCACGTCCCCCACAACTCCGGAGACATAAACCGGCGGGAAGCAGCCACCAGAAACTGGGGAGAGTTTGAGGCTATTAAGGAAGGAGCCCGTGGAAAGCGAGAAGCGGCTAGAACCACCTCAACAAGCTTAGCTTACTAGGCGGCGGTCGATAATGGTCGTTGGGGAGGCGGTTGCCGCCGGCGGCAGTGGGAACGAGATGAGCCTGTGGAACATGGTGCTCGGGTTCTACGAGGAGGCCGAGCGTGAGAGGTGGCCGGAGGAAGAGGTGGCCGCCGGCGATGATGGCAACGACGAGGAAGGGTCCAGCGGCGGCGGCCGCGGGGCCGCGGTGAACACGGCGTTCTGGCGTGAGCAGCGCGCGCGGCTAAGTGTAAGTTGTTGCTTCCCTCCCTCGCCCGTTTTCTTCCACCTCCTCTGCTTGTGAAAAAATTCGAGAAGCAAAAGTAGCAACCAGTTTTCATCGAGTCGCTGGAATTGATCTGTGCGTTCTCTCTTGCGTCCGACTCCGGACTCATAGCCGTGACAAATGCGTACGTTGTTGCGGGCGTGTAGGAAGCGCTGGGCAAGACGAGCTCGGCCGAGAGCCGGATCCGCGCGGACACGGAGGAGGCCGTCAAGAAGATGCGCGCCGCGGCGGGTGGCTTCTGCTCCTGCTCGGGCCGCGCGGCGGGCGCCGGAGGGTGCCGGGGGTGCGCGCTCCGCTTCGTCGCCAAGCGGCTGCGCGACGCCGGGTGCGACAGCGCGATCTCCAGGTCCAAGTGGTCGCGCACCCTGGACATCCCCTCAGGTAACGTGATGCTCATGGTCATCACCAACCCCACAACGCAAGTTGCTTCCGTCCCATTCTCATATCATGCATAGCCAGTACATGATGACACGTGAACGGATCATCACAAAGAGGAACACGAAATCCGTTGTCTGACGAGCCTCTGCTCCGATCTGTGTGGACAGGGGAGCACACGTACGTCGACGTGGTGGTGCCGACGCGGAGCGGCAAGGCGGTGCGCGTGGTGATCGAGCTCAACTTCCGCGCCGAGTTCGAGATGGCGCGCGGCGGCGCGGAGTACAAGGCGCTGGTGGCGGCGCTGCCGGAGGTGTTCGTGGGCCGGACGGAGAAGCTGCAGGCCGTGATCAAGGTCATGTGCGCCGCGGCGAAGCAGTGCGCGCGCGAGAACAGCATGCACATGGCGCCCTGGCGGAAGCGCCGGTACATGGAGGCCAAGTGGCTCGGCACCCCCGAGCGGGTCTTGCCGGGGTCGGGAGAGACCGCCGCAGTGCCGGTCGGCTCGCCGGAGAGGCAGCCGAAGTTCAAGGCGTCCATGCTCACGCTCGACTTCGGCGGCCGGACAACCGCGGTGGCAGTCGTGTGATGAGTGACGACGACGAGTTCATAGAGTCGAAGTTCAAGAGTGTGCGTGCATGAGTGATACTGTTAATTTCATCCGGATCATTTTTGCTGGTCCGTTGACGACGAGGATGGCTAGAGAATACTGTCTGTAACAATACGAAGCTCTGAGATAGGAAGCTGAATACTCCATAACGTCCTGTACCAGTCCGTATTATATGAAACTATAGTTTTCTTTTTATATATTCATTTCAAGTCGCATTACTACCATCGCTCTGCTTGGGCGTAGTAATTGAAAAAAAAACTGAATACGCCCAGGAGGAATGGTTGCAATTTGCAAATCATTCCTTTTTAATGTATACTAACAATCAGTGTCTGTATAATTTTTTTGGGCGCCTCTTCTTGCTCAATAAGAGTCCAGACATTCTTCAGCTCAACTTGCTCAAAAAAAAAAAAATTCTTCAGCTCAACCCAAAATTGATCCCCTCTATTTCATCCGGCCTGTAGCATGCCCCAACTATAAACTGAATACCACAAGGCTCAAATGCTGCTTTAAATCCATTCTAGCATCACTAAAACGATACCTGCTGCCTCCAAATAAATTAAAAAAAAACTGCTGATCTAGCCAAACAACTGTTTATTTGCTTTCTTTAAAAATGTTTTTACTTTGTGGAGAATTCTGAACTCTCTCAACAAAAAGAAAAGAAGCAAAATTCAATTTACAGAATTGCTCTACCAGAAAACACGCTACCGCAAAGAGCAAGACATAATTACAGTAACTTTGGGGGCGGAGGTCCGAAGTAGAACTCATGTTGACTTTATGAGAGCTTCTGAAGCCTGTTGGCAACCTTCTTGTTCTTGTCATTACATTCCTAGGCCTGGCAAGTGGAGCTTGGTATCTTGTCAAGGACAATTTTTTTCACTCAAGTGTTCCATCTCTGTCATGAACTGTCTCTGTATTTAGATTTTCAAGGATTTGAATAATTTGCTGAAACTCTGACCTCTTCGCTGGTTGAGAGGACCAACATTGCTCAATCAGATTTCGTAGTGGTGCCGGGGCAGCTCGAAGGAATAATCAGTCTCAAATTCTAAAATCATAAGTAATACTTGTCAACTCATTTAACCAGGCAAACAGTTCATTGGCAGAGTATTTCAATAAAAAACAGTTCATCAAGAAAGATAAATAGAGACATTGAATACGACAATTAGCCATGAAAAACTAAAATCTACCGTTGGAAAAAGTAAACAGATTGTTTCACAATTCTTTCAGAGAATTTGAACACCCTATTATGATAAATATATTGATACATACTACTCCATTCGTCCCAGGAAGCTTGCTTATTTCTAGGATTCTACCAAAGGGCCCGCTCGGTAGTGGTGACCTCATCACGCGCCGCAACGGGCAACCATGCCGATGACCGAGGGACCGGTTGTCTTTTTTCCATCTTAACTTGTTTCAAAAAAGAAAAAGAAAAAAACCAACAACTTTATATATTTTAAAACAGAAATCTGCCAAAAAAATTTGTCAAAAATCTCATAAAAACAACACATGAAATAGAAAATAAATTTTAATATCAGAAGCTAGATCAAGCAGTTCCTAAACTCTTCATACTCTCCGCAAGATTCTGCTTCACATTGCGACCAGATTCTTTTCTACTCTGCCAAAACAGAGACTTGCCAAATCACTCTCGAGGATCTTGCATCTGACCTGACCAAGCTCTGGCTCTGGGCTCTACCTGGGGCTGGGCCTGAGAAACTCTTCTTCCTGTGTTGCTTCGGCTGCTCACCACATCATTCAAGAAGTACCAGCAGATTGTTTGCACATGCTTAGGTGCGAGCAGACCAGAGCACGGGGCAGATCGTCCTGTTGCCAGGTCAAACGCCATGCCAAGATCCTTGCCGCCACTGATCCAATACACGCACTTGCCCCTCAGCCCTGGCACCCCTTCTGCGTACATTGACACTGCATTGTTACGTCCCACGAAGAACGAGTAACCTCCCAGGTCCTTGGCCGACGTCGGGCATCGTACCCAATGATCTCGTCGGCCTCCACGCGGACGCGGCGATCACCCTCTCCCGGCAGCCGGAAAAAGACAGCGCAGCTTGTGTTCATCCAGACTTGGTAAAGACTGCCCTCGCAGAGCACCAGGTTCTTGGTTGAGGTGAACGGACACACCGTGTCGTGTGGTGGAGCAAAGACATTGGCAGGGTTGAATGGGAGTCTGGCCTTGGATAGCAAGGGCCTCATCGTCGTCGGCACGTTCATGTGCGGCCCTTCAGATATAACCACGTACTAGTACCGGATATATGCTCTTGAGTGAGATGCACTATGGGTTGGCATGATCACAATCATATCTCTTGGTGGGTTCGCAAAGTGTAGGTGGCTCTTGATCTGGGGCGGCAGCAGCACAGAAAACTTTGGCTCCAGGGGGTCCGTCACATAAACGGTTTTGGCAGTCGGCGGCGACGTTTGGGGAGGCGGAGCAGATACACGTCACCGGACCTGGTGAGGCAGTAGACCTTACCGTTGTCGGTGTAAGTGATGTCGATTAACTGGTCCGACGGGCCGAGGGGGACGGGGTTCATGACAGCCCACCTCCTGCCCCTGGCGGTGATGCAGGCGACCCGGTCGACGTCGCAGATAGCTGCGAACCGCGAAGTCCTCCTCGCTGGGGTTGGGAGCGAACACGACCTTCGAGATCCACCGCCGATTCTCGTACGCCAGCGGCGGGAGCACGATCTCGACGGCGTCGACGGGGTTGAGGAGCACGAAGACGAGCCGGTCATCCCAGTACGGCGCGAAGGAAAGCGCGAGCCAGCCGTTGCTGGCGCCGACGCAGCGGACGTCGGAGACGATGGGCGCGAGCTCGAACGACCTCCTCGCGAGCAGAGACGCGGCGTAGAGAGACCTCCCGAAGTTGCTGTACGCGGCGACGAGGAGCGTGCGCGCCGCGCACGCGCCCCGCGCGCTTGTGTACCACTTGAGGTCCAGGCGGTCGCCGATGCAGCAGAGGAGTTCCGGCGGCAGATCCGCCCAGCACTGGAACGATTGCATTGCGCCGGCGTCGGGGGCACTAGGGTTTGACACTGGCAGGACTAAGAAGGCGGCGGGCGATTGCCATGACGGGAAGGTTTTTTATTTAAAGAAAAGATCGGCGGCTCCGCGAGCGATTCGGAGAAGAAATGGACGTCCGATGGCTGAGCGCGTGACGGCCCGCTAACGGTCGCCGTATGGGCCGTGGTGTCAGCAAGTTGGTTCCTGTGTGCTTGTTCGGCCGAAAGTCACGGTCCATGCTGCGTGCTTGCAGCATGAATTCAGCTGGCATTTGCATTCGCTCGCACATGCTTTGGTTTGAGCCAACTTGATGTTTCTTATTTCTCAAAAAAAAAACTTGATGTTTTTTTCGGAGGAACAGTGATCCAGAGTGACGTCTGAACACGGAAGGACGAAGAACACCCCCCCCCCCACCCCCAAACCAAACCCAAATCCAAACCATGTGAGAAAATCCCAGCGCTCGTCCAAAGCACGAAGCTTCACCTGAAGCCTCCTGCTGAAAAGGTGTCGCGCGAACTCCCCAAGGCCAACGAGAATCTAAACCAAACAGCAACCCCTTCCTGCTAATCCAATCCGATCCCTAATGCGCGGAAAAACTAGGGCATGCTGTCCTTGTTAAATGCGCGTAATCCAAGCGCCCCGGCCGCTAACCGACAGTTTGGACGTTCAGCGCCCCGGCCTCACCTTCCCTGTAACTTCGTCTGCATGAGCAAGGTTTTAAAAAACTGTGAACCGGCCGGTTTCAACCGTGTAGAAAACGGATTGATTAGTTGAAAAATTTAAATGATTTACTATTTTTGCTACAGAATACGGTTCAGTTTTAAATGAAAATCAGTCATTCAGTAAGACTAAACTGACAAATTTCATCGGTTTTATAAACATCAGTGGTTTTTATCAGTTTTGCTAACCCTACAGAATATGCGGTGACATTACCGGGAACGAAGCTCCCAGCCTCTACCTTCCGTGAGAAATTCCTGTACTTAAATTGAGATGCTCTGATCTGAGCTGGTACTTAGATATAATTTTATACGGTATGACGGTAGCGTGTACACTGTAGATAAATTGGTGAGGACCAGCTGGTAGTTTGCAACTGATCTGCAGTATGCAATTAACAAGATCATGGACTGCTTTAGTTAGATTAACCACTAGGTAGGTCCTCCGATTTCTGCAAGTTTATATTAGCTGTTCATTGATTGAGACGTGCTGCGTGCAAGTTAGTAGAAATTATGATAATGGTTGTGAACGTATTGACTACTTACCGTATAATAGTTTAAAGTGACCTTGCAATGTACGCTCCAGTGAGAAACTGAACTGCCTACATGTTCCCTGTGGAATATAATTTTCGTATTGTCTAAAAAAATATATCAGAAATCCAGTGGTTTTTAAACACTACATATGTTTTTATCATTGGACAATTGGTACGGTAAATGCCTGTCAATTCCCTGAAAGGTTTACAATAATTTATTTACACGACCTTTTCCTCTTTTGAAGACGGTCCAACAAGAAGCTTATTTAAACTACTGGGTTATTACTACCGTACCAACATAATATTTCAAATTTAATACAGACTGTACGAACTGGATTATTTTAACTGGCGTTTATAATCTTTGTTATGTTCAGTTGACTCTGAAATATTACGCCAATTCAATACAGACGCGAACTACCGTACTTGCATCTGAATTTGAAAAACAAATTCTGCCTCTGCTCAGTTGACTCTGGATTACACTCCAATTCAATATAGACTAGCAGTGCATTGCACCTGACGCAGCTATGAACTCTTCAGTACACACGTATGGGTATCAATATCATACTCGCGTAGAAAATGTTGGAAAATCCAGTAGCTTTACCTTGACCTTGTAGAACGGCCACCGGAGATGCACGCTTTCTTTTTTAATATGCCAGCAAGTTGGGGCAGTGGCGGAGCCGGTGCCTGCGCAACAAAACTAAAGTGCCAATTTTATAATAGATATTCAAGGCAAATAAAATATCTTATAAATATAAGTGCCACTGACAAGTTTATAATATAAGTTCAAATCAAATATAATTACCTTACATAGTAAAAAAGAGATAACAAACTACTTTTTATTTTTGTCAGGCATACGGTTTCTAACTACCAAAAAAAATTGATAATATCTTCTTCTTTCACATTCAAAAAAATATCCCGCTCAATAAAAATAAGCATACAATCATCTAGAAGATTGTCACTCATTCTGTTTCTCAATCTATTTTTAACAAAATTCATAGCTGAAAAAGCTCTTTCATCACTTGCTGTCGTCACAGGTAGAATCAACACCAATTTGAGAAACAAATATACCAAATCATAAACATTATATATATTTGTTGCCACAAATTTAACTGAGAGCTCAACAAGATTATTTATGCCTTGAAAGCTATCTTGCCTTTTCATATTATCAATATAGTTATCGAGTTGCATTTCAAGTCTTATCAAATCTGAGCTTGAAAAATTATTCGGATAAAATTCAGCAAGCCTAAGCTTACGTACCTTATGAGCATCAAATAAAGCAAAAGAATT
>BCLF01000027.1:1723878-1740242 GCA_001602275.1 Zoysia japonica | reverse complement strand
GCATGTCGCTGTCCACCGTGCGCGCCCTGCCCGGCATGCCGCTGCGCCCCTAGCGCCGCCGCGCCGTCGTCCAAACCGGCAAACCCTAACGCTCGCCTCGCCGGCTTTGTTTTTGGCTTTTCGCTTTCGCTCGCGGCTCGGTGCGGACTGCGGTGCTGCCTGGGCTGGCCGGCTAGGGGCTGTCGCCTGTCGGGCTGCTGATGAGTGGGGGCTGCTCCTTTGGTGGGCCAAATACAGGGTGGGTCACGGCCCACCGCCAGCTCCGCCACTGAGTTGGGGGCAAACCCTGGCTGGCCCAAAGTCAATGGCACCAAAGCAGCCTTCAAGTTTATTGCCTTGGCATTGCCATTGGCCAGCAGCAGTATATCGTATGTCAAGATCGGATCATAAGGATTCCTTCAGGCCTTATCTTTGTTCCTGACGTTGGTCGATGGCGTGCGTACAGCCTTTTGCTGACCTTTTCATTTTTTCAGTTCACCAGGACAAGGAGCAGAATTTCAGTTAACCAAGCAGACCTTGGATTATTCACTGATCAGCTTGAGTGAGATAGAGAGAAATGTAAGACATAATAGATCAAAAACGTTTAGTTCTGATAGTCTCGAAACAAGAACACCTTAGAACTAATACAGTTTGGATGGCGGACTTCAGATCAATCCAGCTCCCTTAGAATCGGTTAGGATTGGAATGTTAGTTTGAATCGGTCACACAAGATCATGTAACATATGTGGATCCAAGTAGTGCAAACTCTCTTCGGTTCCATGGAATCAACGTGGCTGCCATTAACTCGATGCCAAGACTAGTGTGACCCTCGAAACCTCGATCAGGACGACGTTACGAGCAATCCACATAATTCGACGAGTCCTGATCTTGGCCTGTAATTTAGGTTACCCTGATTTCTTCGTCTTCGCCTTCGTCTTAATGTAAAGTCAGTCACCGTTCACATCACAATGCTGTACATCTGACGCGGCTATCACGATCAGGGACAGCGCGCATTCACGCAAGTCAAAACAGGAGCCGAGCATCTTCGCAAAGATCCATTCAAGAAACTTCCGCTGTTTCCAGTTTACTACTCCACCATGTTGACTGACCTGCATCACGAAGTGCGAAAGGCAGGGCTTCCAGTCCCTTCACCCTGAAAACGACGTGTGCGTGCTTGGTTGATATCCTACGCGAAAAACCACAGAGATGAGGGAACTGTAGAGAGCAAATGAGGCGACCGGCGACTCATCTGCCAACGTATCGGTCGCCGCTGCAGTTCCGCCACTCGGTTTGCAATTTGGTTGCAATTTGCATCAGAATTTAGCAGCGGGTGCTTGGCAGTCGTCGCGACGGCACCCATGGCCGAGGAGCTCGAGGTCACGGGCGGTTGGAAAGCGACAGTGGAGAGAGGTGAAGAAGAGGTGTGGTGGTGGACCGGATGGACGTGTTCCTGCCACTATCCTCCGTGGCGTCCATTCTACTCCGGGCAGCTAACAAGCTGGTCTATACAGTCGACGAGGTGGAACCTCGCGACTCCTCCGTCTTTTCCACATCTCATTTCTCACTTTCTCCGTTTCACTTTCCTCTGCATTATTGTGCAGTTTCTGCTTGCTTCTGGTGCTGGTGCGGTATCAGAATTGAGAAGAAAATGTAAAAGCTACAAACTAAAGAAAGGGAACAAAAGAAAAAGGTATTCAAGGGGGTACTGTGGCCATACAGTCCACAAGTCTACACAGCGCCGAAAGACTGTTCCACTAAAGCGTGCCGGATGGTTGGAGTGCCGGCCATCGGCATCTTCTTCCAACATCCCAAGGCGAGACAGTCAACTCGACCGTCCAACCACTGCTTTCTGGTCTGGTGGGGGGGTTTCCATGAGTGGATTAATGCTTTGTTGACTGAATAGAATTTAGTGGCAGCGCTGAATATACGCAGTTTCTAATAAGATCTGTTCAGTATCACAAACTGAAGAAATGATTCAGTTCATGTTTGGCTCAGTGTTTTGATCTCTGTGACATCTCCAAGGATTACAGTTACTATTTGTCAGAATATGGAACTAGATCAGGGAGACGTCTAAAAACTGCAAGAATTCGACGGGATCACGGCCAGAATTGGCCGGCGTTCAACCGTATGGAGTATCCTGAACAAGCGAAGCGGCATCAGGAGTGCGTTCTGATTACCAAAAGAAAGAGAGTTCTTTTGTTTTGCTTTTGCAAAGCAGTGGTAATAACTGAATGATACGAACAGTTAAGTCCTAAGTCAATGACAGAGTAAATTAGGCAGAATTAATACAGAGCACCGAACAGCAGAAAGCTCGAGAGCGATTTTTTTGTTTCAGTTTCCTCGCGATCGCTCAAGACATGAGCAAAAAATACATCACGCACCAAGAAGGAAGTTACTTCTAAACAACGAGTATCTCATGGGCCCGATCACTGGGACACCGGCGCCGCGGAGGAAGCCATCCGCGGGGAGGTGACGGGGAACAGCGGCAGCAGCCGCGGCGGCTCGGCGCTCCTCGGGGACGGATGCAGGAAGAACCCCTTGCGCGCGATGGCCGCGCGCTCGGCGGCCTCGTCCTCGCCCGGGGACGTCGACGCCGGCGACCGGTTGAAGGGGTCAGCGACGAGCGGCGTGACGGGGCTGCCGAGCGCCAGCGCCGGGAAGTCGAGCACGCTGGGCGACAGCGCGTCCGGCGTCTTGAGGCTCCTCGGCGAGGGCCCCGCCCCCGCGGCCGCCGCCATCGCCAGCGGCGCGATCATCTTGAGGTTCTTGAGCCCGCTCCGCCGCTCGTACAGCTTGAACGCCGGCTTCTTCAGACGGAACGGCGCGCCTGCAGGCTGCCCGCTGCCGTGGTGGTGGTGGTGGTTGTTGTTGCTGTTCTTGGCGGCGGCGGCGGGCTTGTTCTGCGACGACGGCGCGGTGGTGTCGGACGTGCCGGTGAGCATCTGGACCACCTGCTTGAAGGAGGTCGTGTCGGCCTGCACAAACGTGGTGGGGAACGGCGTCGTGTCGATCACGCGCGGCGCCACGGGCTTCGGCGACGGCGGCAGCGGCGGCTGATGCTGCCGGGACGACGGGGACGCCGCGGCCGAGGACGAGGAGGTGGAGGAGGAAGGGGAGGTGGGGCTCCGCGGCGCAGGCGCCGGGAGCAGTTGCTTGGCCGCGGCAACCTCCATTGCGGCCTGGTGACTCTGGTCTCGTCACGCGGGGCGTTGGTTTTACGGGGAGAATGCGCGGAGAGGCGAGGGAGTGGAGAATAAAAAGGGCCGAGGGGAGAGGAGGAGGTGAGGCGATGCCGTAGAGTTGGTTTGGAGTTGCGCGGGCCGCGGGCCGCCGGGGCCTCGTTGGGTCTTCAGTGGATGCTTTCTTTCTGTTTCTCTCCCCCGGAAGCAAGTCCTCCTTTCCTTTCTCTCGATCACAACAGATTTTCCTGCTGCTTTTCGGTCTCTACTTTCTCTTGACTGACTGCCTTTTTTTTGTGCACTAGTCTACTCCACTTGCTCTGGTCAGTTTTTTCTTGCGGAAATTCCCAGCATCTTTTGCGAGGGGAGCTTTTAATTACGGACTAAAGCCACCGACTAGACCCCGTGCAGAGGCTGTCCCATCCGATGCCGCCACCACCTCCGCGGTGGCCTCGTCGTCGTCCTTTCCCTCCTTGGCCCCTGCTGCGTCTGCGTGCGCCGCCGCGTGCACAACGGCACGACCGATCGGTAGAAATGGTCACCAGGTCCTGCGCCGTAGTCCTCGCCACTCGCGCCCGCCGCAGTAAAACCAGCAGTACCCGCCGCCGTAGCCCGTAGGCAGCCGTAGCAGGTGCGTGAACGTGAAAAAGTTGCAAGGCCGCGCGGTGAGAGAGACTGACGCGGCGACGGCGGTGCGCCCGTGCTTTTTTTCTTTCTTTCTCTTTCTCAAAGGCGTCTGGTCTGTGCCACAGGTCAATGTCTCGCTAATTTTTCCTCCTCCACGCGGAGCACCCGCCCCCTAACGCGACGCAAAGGCACGACACGGATCACAATTTCAGTTTTATTTAAGCAGGTGCATGAACCTCCGCAGGGCCGAACGATCTCCTCCGGGCCTCCGCCCAATCGGCCGCGCGCACGGTAGGATTCGCAGTCTGACCGGCAGAACACAAGCGGTAGTCGTCTCTCGTCTGTGGATGCCTATCGAACCGCACTTCTCCGGTTCTTCTCTGATGAAAGGGAAAGAAAAGATAAAAGAAAAATGAGTCATTATGTTGCGTGTCTCTGGTAACGGTCGTATTGATTAAACCCCGAGTTACTGCGGCAGGTAGAGGACCCCCCGTACAATACCCAGAGGTACAGTACTCTTACTAGCGTAAATGCGTATAAAGTGAGCTGCTCGTTCGCCGGAGGGAGGGATACGATGCGACCGCTGCTTGACCACCTTGGCACGGGAGCATAGCAAAGGCGATCACGGTCACGGGGCACCCCCAGCACCCGGCTTGCCGAAGCCACCGGTGGGCACGCACGAACGGGGCTACGAGAGATCGCCGAATCCGGCCAGGGCCCCGCGCGGTCGCTTTCCCTGCGGCCGGAGGGAGATGCAGAAGCACCTGTATGACTGTATCCCCGCTGTGGAGTTCAGTCTACCGTTCCAAACGCGCTTCGTGCCGTGGCCGGCTGCTACACGGAATACACCGCCGACGATCTGGTCTGGTCTTCGCAGTCGGTCACGGCACGCGGGCCGGGAGCTTTTCCATCGAGGGATGATGAATCCGCTCGGTACCTCAACTTGCTCCGTTTCGTTTCGTTCACTGCTCGACCCGCTGCTGCTGATGGTTCGGGTCGCCCCTAACCACCGAAAGGAAATAAGGCAGGCAATAGCTTTGCGAGTTTGGGGTCCACGGCCTAAATTTCTCTGGTTTGACCACCGGAGAAAACAACCGCATAACCAAATTTAGGCGTTTCCACGTCTAACCTTAACCGTCACGATCGAGGCTCCTTATCTCTCTCTCTAGAGACTGACCGGAGAGCCTGCACCGGTCCTGCCGTCCACACTAGCCGCTCTTGCGTCCTCACTTCGACAGCGGCAGTGCAGTGTCGGTTAGATAGCCTACCCGCACTGCTCGCATTGGCCACGCGCTCCCGTCGACATCTGATACGGTTCGCCTGCACCATGACAGTATCAGCAGCAGCTCCAGTTTGTTCGCTTTACCAGCGAATTTCATTTTGAAAAAGAATAATACTCCTACCACTAGCACGGTGAACGAAGTCGCAACCAAACTCCTGCACCGTGCGTTTGCTGTGTCCTCCCCTTTGTTGCGTCTCGTCTGACGCGTCGTTTTCACGCAGCCCGTATGTCACGTAGCTGCGGGATCTGTTGACCTGCTTGGTTCTTCCCGTGCTCTGGGCACAGGGCAGGCAGGACCAGCACGCGGAATCGCAGATGGAGGTGGACGGAGGACCCGACCGGCTGATGCGTCTTCGCGACGCACGATGGCTGCGGGCCTGCGTTGGAGGGATCCGGCGCCCGGATCGGCTTCTAGCTGCGGGCCTGCGGCCTTGATCTCGCTCGCCCAACAACTGCCACGCATCGGCCGTGACTTCACTGTCTGTTTCTCTGGTTCCCCCTGTCGTCCTTAATGGAAGAATCCGATGCACGTAAGAACAGCAGACGGGCGGTAAAAAAAAGAAGAAAAAAAAACTGATACGCAGTGTCCTACGCCACATGCTTCGTTGCTGGACTCGGACTTGCTACACCAGCGCAGCCGCCCTGGTAACGGAGCCGCGTGATGTGACTGCGTGAGGCAGTACTGCTGCATGGATCCTTGAAATAAAACCAGGATGTTGTTATTGATGACCACGCGCTGGCCCGCGTGACTGCGTGAGGGCTTCGCCGGCGGTATGAATCCGATGTCAAGGTTTTTTTCATGTGATTTTGGTGTTACTCTTATCTCGCTGAGAAATTGACTGCGGCGAAAAGGTGAATTCCATGGCGTGATGTATCGAGACCAGGACGTGTGAATAGGACTCACGACCGTCCACTTAGAAAAGTAACAAGGCATCGAGAAAGAAAGCATCGTTGCAACAGTGGACCAGGAAAAGAGTTTACACTACTGGCTGGACATGGCATCAATCACCAGAAATAGGGGAAAAAGAACTCAATCGTAGCGGCACCGTCAAATCACTTGAACATTCAAATTCGAATAGTAGTATTTGGTATCCTATTCTTGTTGCATGAAGCCAACCGCACAGTAAGTGTTGTTTGCAATTCGCAAAAAGATTATGCTGCAAATCAGTGTGTCTGAACAGAGAAGATGCAACAAAGGTGCAGCATGCACGGGAGAAAATGCCGCAGATAACATATCTTAAACTGCAAGTGAAAACTGATGCGAATAAAGGGACAAACGGAAGGCAAGACGGAGAAAGGTTAACAACTAAGAAGTGGCATGTAGGTCAAACAGGGTCACTGACTATACCGAAATTGTATCTGCATGAAAAGCACAACACTCCTGTTCTATCAGAGTCAAAGTACAAAATCATGGATGGAACATCACAACAAAATGAACTCTTTAAGTCCTTACTTCACATTGATAGTACATCCCATCTCACAAGAACAACATCAAAGATGAAAACAGTGCATGTTTTTTGAGGTCATAACACTGAGTACACCAATGGATGTTTCTAAGGCTTCAGTTTTGCAATTGAACCCCTCCAGCAAAGTCAGTACGCAGTAGGAAAAATCTGAAGAATAATGAATTCCCATAGCTCCCCATAAACCAGTGGGCTACAAACAACCAGAAAGAAAAGAAATGATCCAATGCTTAGTCCCTTAGTTGACTGAAACAATCTAAGGTGGGCTAATTGACTTCTATTTTTTTAGAATCAATTGACTTCCAATTCTCTACCGATCAATATTGCTACCCATGATTCCTTTTTGCCCACTAAACCACATAAAGCCAGAGGTTGAGGCCAGAGTGGCACCGCCTATTGTCTTTATAGCAATAAACTTCACCTGCCCATTTTCTTCTTCTTCAGCTCCCGCTGTACTGCCTTTTTCCTGGTCTCATCTATAAGATCAACCTTTGGAATTTTATCAGAATTACCAATTAGTGTTGTAGCATCACTAGCAGAGGCATCAGTGTGATCATTATCTCCAGATCCACCTTTTGGAGAGCTCACATTTCTCGAGATGGTAGCGTTATCTTGTTTGCTTCCTAGTGTAGTAGCAGCTGATCTGCACCCAAGTTTGATTCTTTTTTTCAATCCACTCTGCTGTTTGCTGCATTCATTCAGATTACCACATTTTGCATCTTCATTCTCTGTTTCTTTACTGCATACATCAGGTTTATCCATCACCATGTCCTCGGAGTCTTTAACCTCCATACTAGAAACAACTGGGATATTAGTTTTCTGAGCACCATGAAAATCTTTTTGTAAGCCTTTGTTGGCAGAAGCTACTTTTGCAAAACGACGTCTAGTTTCAAACCATCTGCTAACCTGTCGTCAACAGAAGCCACATGATGATTAGGCACAAGATAAATGTAGCAAGCATCTGCTGGAAAATCATAGCAAAAGGGGTACACACCTGACGAGATGTTATCCCTAGTTCTTCCGCCAGGCTTTCTTTAACAACACGGCTAGGGTATTGTTCTGTCTTAAAATGCTCAAGTAGCCTCTGCAAGAAAAAAGATGTACTAGAAATTTCATCAAATGAGCATATAAACCAGTTAGATTTACTCATCTAATTCTGATGCATTATGAACCACTGATGCATGAACCAGTTTATGTTAACTATACCTGATTAATTACTGGACCAAACTGTCCTTTCCTAGTTGTACTATTGCTACTATTAGGGGCAAGATTCCCACCATAATACTGATCAGCTGAACCATGATGCAAGTTTTTTCGACCACTCTGAGGAGTCAATTCATCACTTTGGGGCGCAGCCCTAGTTCCAGAGCTTTTCCCTGCAGATAGATTGGCTTCAGCATCACTTGGTTCTTGGCTGCTCTTTTCTGGTGTGCCATTTCCAGACCGTTCTTCTTCATCGCTTGAATCAGATGACTCATTACCATAAGTTTCCTTTAGTTTGAAACAAGAACAGGAAATATGTCAAGGTCAAAAATAAAGATAAAAGCATACGTATGCTCATGTACAATCATGTACAAATAGGCATGGCTGTAAAAGATGTGCATTTCATGTAACACTAGAAGAGAATCAGCATAACCAGCATCAAAGATTGAATGCAGCAGTTTAGCATCAGTACGGAGGGTACAGTAGGAATAGCCTATAGCCATATAAAAGTATGTGAATTAAAGGCATGACAAATCAGCCAAAAATCTAATCCATACTACAAAGTTGTATATGTATGTCTTAAGATTATACTCCAGATGGTGTTCGTTTCCATAACTACTTCTAAGTAACCACAAGTGAACCTTTTACTTTCCCATGTTTTATGCATAAAATTGAATAACTCCCATGTTTCATGCCAAATATGCACGGATGAAGGTTGAGGGAATACATCATTTAGTTTTTTGTAGTCCAACCGTTCAACTTTCCGTCTCCCTGAACCTGGTAAAACTAAATTCTGGTCCATTTCAGTCTCCATAGTGTTGAGACTGGAATTTGCAGTGTTAGCATGGTCAATGTTTTTTTCATTGTCATCGACAGTGTATCCAGGCACAGCATCGGGAAATGAAGGTTTTGAAACCTCATCATGACCATTAGATTTTGCAATCTCCGCACAGAAATCATCAGAATCAGATGTGAAGTCTGATTCCTCTGAACCTGACTTTTCCTTTTGGATATCTTTATCAGAACCAGGACCTGCTGGATCATAGTCATCGTCCTCTGAGTCCTCAGAAGGTAATCCCAGGTCATCAACCTTCTTCTTGTCCGTTACAGCCTCTGAATCATCTGAAGAGGTAAGAAAGTTTGAGTCATCAGAGTCCGATCCTTCATCCTCATCCTCTTCAGATGATCCATCCTCACCCTCTTCAGATGATCCATCTTCCTTACTAGCCATCTGCCCTTCGGTCATATCAGGATCAAAGTCACCATCTTCTGAATCATCTGATGGAAGATTAAATGTATCATCTTGTTTAGAGCCATTTGACAAAGCAGCAGCCTCTGGAAAAACCTTCTGCAAAATAAAGGAAGCACTAAGGTGGAGTTCAATTCAGATTCACTTGTGTTGAAGATGGTAAATTATTACCTCCCAGGAGTCCTCAATTGAGAGATCACTTCCCTGAAGTTCATTTATCACATCTATACAATCTATCTTACAATCACATGCCGGGCACAGCCATCCTTCATCTCCCTCAGGGACTACAAAGGAATGTTCCTCATGAATGGATGCACAAACAGGGTTTTCTATAAAAATAACATAAATAGGGGAACTGGATATTACTATCTTCAGTACGCAAAGGAGGATTTAAACAGTTCTGGTGGAACCCTCTGTCGCAAACGCCATCACACAGAATGATATCGTTACTCAACGTAACATGCTTCAAACCACAAATGGCACAAAAGATCTGCAACATGGAGAACATTGCCGCTAATTAAACACTAGGCATAGCATAATGTAACTATTAGAATATACACATGGATGCAACAGAATACAATGTCACCATACATCTTCACAGGCTATCTCTCCATCCGAGTCAAATAAAGATTTATCAATCTTCCCCTTAGCAAGGAGAGAATCAAGATTCTGGAAAACTTCTCGAATCCGCAACTTGCACCTCAAAATTTCCCCTTTGGCTCGTTCAAGCTCCTTCTCAGGTCTTATCTTTTCCAAACTGCATAAGTGAGATAGTTATTGCAACTGAAACCACAATGAATTCAACAGCTAAAGAGAACCACACATTAGCAAACACAAATGACATTTTGTGGTCAGTGCAAACTCAAGGAAAATATTCAGTAATTACAGAGCATGTTTGACATTGTAGCATCCAAGTTGAAGAATCTAGTCATTTATCTAAGCCTGGGCAAACTCTAATAAAACATTTTGCCCAAGTTTAGCGGAGGTGTTATCAGTTTGTAAATGGAACTTAATTTCAATGAGTAACTGCAATGATAAAGACACCCCTGATGAAGAATAAGGACTGAAACATTAGTTAATACTAATAATACAAGAGTGAAAGAATTCATTTTTAGAGATGTTAATAAGTGAAAAAGAGAACAAAAAAGAGTCAACAAACCTTTGATTTTTCCAACCCTCACTGGCATAAGCTTCAATTAAGCTCTGTTCGTAGTTCATCCGATTCAAAATGTACCTAATCCGTTTACGAATTTGTGAAAATTCATCAGGTGAATCACTCTTTGAAGGCCTGCCCCTTTTCCTCGGGCTTCCCTTCGAGGGTCTACCCCTCTTTCTTCTTTCAGCAGGTGGTTGTACTGAGGTCTGTACAGGTTCAGGTTCAGCAGGTGGCGAATTTGAACTTGACCTGGAGCGAAGCACCTTGGCATTATTTTCAGATGATCTCAACATATATTTTCTACCTGTTAGTATTTGAGAGCCCTTTTTACCCCTGTTGACTAGCCTTTTATAATTTTTCCTTATTCCCAAGGTATTTGGGACTACTTGAGATGTAGATGGCAAAATTTGTTGCTCAATGGTCTCAGGATTCTTACTAGAGCTCCCATTATTTCCAATATCACCATTGGCCTCAATAGGACAAGAATCTATATTTTTGTCCATAGTATGGAAGCCAAAAATCCTTCAATTTACTGTAGACACTCTGCAAAACTGAGCCTGACTCACCCGTCCTGGCAATCTACAACAAATAAACAGAATAGAGCCATGAATGAGGATTGTACGAACTCAAGATAATGTGTTTACTTTTATAAGCTGAGCCTGATTCACCAGCGTTTAATGAACTTGTAAGGCGCATTGACTTTTGTTAGTGATTGCTTTTATAGCACCTTTAGAGTGCACATACTCCTGGTGGTATCGCAAATCCAACGACCAAGACTAGCTTGTTCCCCACCAGCGGTACTGGCAGTATATGTGGATAGTATTAAGAAATAAGAATACTGGGGCAAATTGGGTAAGAAATGAAATTGCAATTCTGTACTAATTCATTCTGTTTGTGTTGTAAGTGTTAATAGTAGAAATAAACAGCAGCCATCATTTATTCCATGAAGTTCACTTCATTCCTCATTTTGTTATTCCGCAGACATATGTATAATTGCACGTGAACGAACTGCCATGAAATCCTAAAGGTAAACACAGTTAGACAGTGATCCACTGTTTAGTTTTTTTGTTTCAGTTTAAATGGCCATTAAAAAAAGTTCAATCAAGCTCAAAACAGGATTACACGGTTTAAATGGGTTTAAATGGCCTAAATGGTTAACCTCCATCTACCATTTAAACTCATTTAAACGTCCGTTTCAAACTGTTTAGGAAAACATAGATGAATTGTTTGCCTCTGCTCCCTCATAAACAACAGCAATCTGACTTCTTTCAAACAAATACAAAGCGAAGAGAGTGCAATCACTAAAGAGCATAAGAAAAAGAAAAAAGGAAATTTTCAATCTCGTGTGACTGGACGGCGGATATGGAGGATGCATGTACAACTCAGCAGTGGCCACAATGATCAGGACCTTAAAAATGACCAACCAGCGCCTGGTCTGCAGGGTCAATTGCATCTTGCCACCAACCTTCACCTTTGCCTTGTCGCTACACCAATCTCTCCACTAGGATAATAGGATTAGACATCGAGGTGCATGGAATTAGGGGCAGGAAAGCTCTGTGACGAGACCTGACGTATGACGACAAAAGAGGCCTGCCCTTATCATGTCCTGAACTGCACTTTTCCAGATCGAGTGTGCCACGTTGCTGCCACAGGATGGCTAATGAGACCTAGCGTACGCTTTGCATGGGATGCAAAATGGCGGTAGCAGAAAATCTATGCATGTACTCTGTATGGGCGCAACGGAGAACGATTTGCAAATATTACCATGTTTAGCTTTGTAAACAGAATCACAAGCTCTTGTATTAAACTTAGACCCAGATATGACCATGTTTAGATTTGGGAACAAATTGAAAAATTTATCAGAGGCTCACAGCTGATCTGTTCTACATACTGATGGGATCCAAGAAGCTGTTTTACACAAATCTCTGTAGCAGTGTTTCACTTAGGTTCCATAACGTTCTCCCTGCGGCCTAGATTGGCCACTCATTGACGTCAAGCATTGGCACAACCAACAAGCACGCATGTAATCCACTGGCATTGTTTAGCTGATGTACATTCCCTGCATATCCTACTGTCAGTCATCTTCTCCCACAACATAAACCTAACCACGAGGATCCCCTGAATTCAAAATTCAAGCTGGTTGCTCAAAATTTCCCCCTATGCTGTGCAAGTGACTTTCCAGGATTGACGACCAAGCATACCAACAAACCTACCGCCGTCTGTACAGGCTTCTAGACCAAACAAA
This sequence comes from Zoysia japonica, assembly GCA_001602275.1. Classification (NCBI taxonomy): domain Eukaryota; kingdom Viridiplantae; phylum Streptophyta; class Magnoliopsida; order Poales; family Poaceae; genus Zoysia; species Zoysia japonica. The sequence continues at coordinate 1,727,859 of BCLF01000027.1, read as the reverse complement.
ACATCGGAACCCCCCTAGAAAGATACCTCTCAGCGCGACCTCCGAACGCCGCAACACCGTCAGAAATCCTCAAGAGCATGAGTTCGCGCACAAATACAGCTCAAACTTCAAAACCCGCAAAAATCCAATCCACTCGCGTCACAACCCCACTCGCTCCCCACGCAAAACATACATCCCCGCGTGACAAAAAAAAACCAAACAAAGCACAACTACGCGAATCAGGATTCGGCTTGCTGGGGGGCAGCAGCGAGGGACCTGCGCGCGCAGACGCCGGCGGGATGACTGCAGATTCAGGGAATAGGGTCGGGTACTCACCGCGAGCCGGCGGAGCAGCTGCCTTCCCGGCCGGCAGCCGACAGCTCTCGACCTCTCCCCCGAGGGGCGGGGAGCGTGGTCGATGCGGCGGGCGGAATGAAAAGGCGTGCGTCACTCCCGCTCGGCTCGGGGCTTGGGGAGCCTAGAAGACGAGCGAGACACGCACGCGGCCACTTCCCAGGTAGGTGGGCCGAAAATGGCCCAAGTGGGCAAATGAAAGGAGCTTTGCTGGGAAAGCGATGGTCGCAACAAGGCCCACTCCTAATGGTTTGGGCCTTAAGGTTACCTCAGGGAATTGAAACACGTCGACCTGTCGGGCTTCTCCGAGCGGCCTCCTGGGCCTCTCCTGGTTCCTTTTCCTTTTGTTTCTTAACTTTTTTTTTTTGTTAAGACGAGCGATGGGCTCCTTCAGTTGAAACACGTCGACTTGCCCAGTTTGAAAAGCACTTTTATTCCTCCTCCCTCGTCCCTAAGTGTTATTTTAAAATTTTAGATATTTCATGTGATTATTCATTTTATTCAAAAATTTTAAACATATTATTTATTTTATTATTAAATAATTTATTATTAAAAATGTTTTAATCATAGTTTATTTATTTTTGAATGAGACGAATGGTTAAACGTAGATTTCTAAAAATAAAAAAATATTACTCATTTTAAAACGGAGAGAATACATTAAAGGGCTGTTTGGATCACTTCATTTTGGAGGAATTAAAATTTACATAATGAGTTAGGCTATTTAGCTTGCAATTTGGCATTTCACAACTTTCCTAAGCTAACAAATAACCCTATATCAAATTTATAAGATAAAAAATGAAAATGGATTCTATTCTTTAATTTATAACACACTATTTAACTCAACTCTCTACAATAAAAATACAACATACAAGTATGTCTTTATATGTCTAACCATAAATATATAAATATATTTCATATATAACTATATTAGCTTAATTAATCTATGTCTAAATCGTAATTCTCAAAATGAATTTAATTTCAAATATTCAAACGGACCCTAAACGGAATTCTATGAATACGCCTAAAGATGTTAGGCGAGGCACAGTACAAAATCAACCACATCACCTTTTTTTTTCTCTCACTCATTTAGAATCGGACATGAGAGTAGGATCTTTTGTAACGTGACTAGCGTCGCAGTTGCAGAGCAAACAAAGTTGTGCCAGCACGGTGATGGATGAAGGGCCCAAGTCCATTCCAAGCATGACAGCAACGTCTCTGCCCATCTCCAAGCTCAAGCGTATCTCTAATCAATTTTATCGACAGTTCTGCGGCACATGCTCACGCTACAAATTGGCACTCCTGCTAACTTCTACAGTCACGTGCACTCCAACTCCGAGGACGTGCGCCACATGACGACGGTGCACACTTCAGGTCTCGAGGAACCCGGTCATACGGAGCGCGGCGTTGCGCACGCGCCTGAGGTCGCGGCCCTTGAGCGTGCGCCCCTGCCCCTCGCACATCGGGCAGGCCGCCCGCTCCTCCGAGCACCACCACCGTCTCGCGACCACCACGTGCGGCGGCACGAAGGAAGCCGCCTCGTCGCCGCCGCTGCCGCCGGAGTCCTTGCAGCAGTCGCACCGCGCCGCTACAGGGATGGGGATGGCCACGGGCGCCGACGAAGAGATGGCCGGATGGTGCGGATCACCTCCACGCGCTCCAGCAGCATGGACCCCGCGCGGGGACTGCTTTTCACTTGGCTGCTGCTGCTGCTGCTTCCGGTGGCCGTGGCAGCAGCTGTCATGATGGCGGTGGTGGCAGTGGTGGTGGTCTGGCCACAGGACGTCGGATTCGTGGAGCTCCTCCTCCATGGCCGTCCGTCGCCGGAGCTGGTGATGGTCTCGGATCGATGGATCTGCGCGCGCATATATAAGGGAAGCGCTGGCGGCAGCCCCGCGCGCGTCGATCGATCCATCAGGTGACGCGACAGTGAGAACACCAGCGAGTAACAATGGTGTCACGCCGGCCCGCGGAAGCCATGCGCGCCTGCACGCGGTGGCGCCGCGGTCGCGGGCGCGCTTGCGTTTTCACTGACTCGTAACGGTAGGTGGAGTGGAGGGCCGGGAGCCTGCGCCGATGAGATGGCGATGTCGCCATTGCATCGGGCTGCCGGGCTGCCGGCAAGCGAAACCAGATGCTCCTGTACTGGTTAGGCAACCGTAATGTGCCATGGTGGAGTAACTTCGTTGAACGGTATCGTCCAAGTCAGTAATTTTATTTTTTTAGTCGCGTCCATGTCATTGTTTAGTCCTCGTTCTGAAGTTTTACTCTGCGTCAGCAACAACATTCGACGCCACAAACAAAAGACTGATATTGGTGCAAGTCTTTCTTGGAGGTTTTGTACCTGGTGGCTTTGGGCATGCATTAGAAACATAACGAAAAATCAAGCGTCTTCTGTGAACGTCTTTTGAAGACGGAACCATCTGCGAGTGGCCTGCATCTACAGCATCTCAATCACGTTACTACCGTCTGATACCAGTGGCGGAGCTAGACTTGTTTCTGGTAGTCCCAGGCCTATGCAGGCTTTGTGAAAGTCAATGGCAAATTGGCAATCAGCTCTTCATGAGCTGAATTTGTCTTTATTTTGTCACTTCACTGTACGAGTGCCTGCCTAAGAAAAATTCTGACTACGCTACTGTATAATACTGCTATTAGACTGCCTGTTGCAGTATTTTTAAGAAAAGACTATAATAGGCTGCACTCGATTCCGTACTGCATCACGACATGAGAATGGTTATAACAGACCACTCCCCGTGGAGAACGTGATAGGTGCTCCTACTGTTCTGCAGACAAAGCGCATTGAAAAGTCAATGAAAATATCAATAAACAGTGCCTGTTGTCACAATCATAAACTAACAGAGAAAAACAGTTAAAACAGTGAGAAGGTTCCAACCACTTGCTCGTTATAAGAGTTGCAATATGTGTGTACTGTTTATATGCTGATTTTGTTTTTCAATTTTTATTCTTACGATACAAATCATAGTCCAACATGAATTAGATTTGTTATATCTTAATGAAGAGAGTTTAAAAACAGAGGGATTACACACCTACACTAGTTTGTGTGTGCGAGTCCTTGCACCACACCGTCCACGCATCATCGTTGAACATCATGTTTAGGCCCGTTTAAAACGCAAAAATTTCACAGAAATTTTATAAAAATTTCACAAAAATCAATTTAATTTAAAAAAATAATAGAAGAATTTAAAAAATTGCTCCATTCCAAACGACATCTTACTAATAAGAAGCCCATCCTATATGATTCTTTTAGCTAGGCCTGTTCGCTCGTGTTGAAGGTAAGTAGTTTCAGTTCGCCTAACCCATCTCTTGTTAGTATTTTTTCAATCACGAGCTCGCGTTCACCATAAGCTTATCGCTTGACTCAAAAAGAAGAAAAAAACTTTATCGTTGTTATCGCTTCCCTCCCAGACCTGCCCAAATTCGACGTGCTGCCGCGCCTCATGCCGTTCGCCTCGGTCACCTGCCGCCCGCTTGACTCAAAAAGGAAAAAAAAAAAACTTTATCGTTGTTATCGCTTCCCTCCCAGACCTGCCCAAATTCGACGTGCTGCCGCGCCTCATGCCGTTCGCCTCGGTCACCTGCCGCCGCGTGCCGCCTGCCTCGGCCGGGGCCGCTTGCCACCGCACGCCGCCC
>BCLF01000027.1:1702029-1723556 GCA_001602275.1 Zoysia japonica | reverse complement strand
GCCCGCCGGGGCTGCCTGCCGTCGCGCGTCGACCTCCGTCGCCGCCTGCCGCGTCGCCCTGCTGCGGCCGCCTGCCATCGCGCCTCGCTCTGCTGCGGACCAATTTGGCCGCCTAGCGAAAAACTGCGTATCGGTTCAATTTTTCTCTTAACCATTGCATTCTTGCTGTGTCCGCTCCAACCTGGCTGTCAGGGGCTGTAATCATTGTATCAGGGGTATATTTGACATTTATCCTTCCTGTTATTTCAAGTGTTTTTCTCTCACATGCTTATATTTTTGAAACGAAGGAAGTATAATACTTGAAGGGGCCAAGGGCATGCTGTATATGCTTTTGAGCCCGTGGAAGAACACGAGTAGCACCATGCTGTATTTTGGAATAAATTAACTACTTAATTACATTTCCCTGTACTCCAAACTTCGATGTTGTTTTTTCAGAAAGAAATGGAAAAAAATGAAATATCAGGTAATTCTTTTTGTTGGTTGCAAAAACTGGAAGAACTAATTTGACTGCTCTTCCGATCTCGGCACTTCTTGCTAGCGATTCAATAGATCGGCAGCTCCTCACGGTCCTCTCGTCGCTAGCAAAGCATCAGCCTCAACTTCAAAAACCAACGAGCTACTACGCGCAAAAAGACCACAACAATGTCCCAGCTTCACGGCACAACCTTATGGCCAGGCCGGGCGACGACGCGCGGCGCCTGCGGTTCTGGTGGCCACGGGTATATCGATGGGAGACGACACCAAGGGCCTGGGCCTCCACCCTTCACGTTTGCCGCAAGCAGCGGCATCCGCGGCTTCCTCTTCTACGCGGCGGCAAGAGCGGCACCAAAACTCCGCCGCGTCATCGCCGTCATCGTCCGGCCACAGCACGTCCTTCTCCAGTAACTCCTCCTCTTCCGACGCCGCGCGCCCGGAAACGACCGTCGACCGGCGCGAGAGGAACAAGCCGTCCTCCTCCTCCGACGACCAGTCAACAAGCATCAGCGCGCTCGACGTCGACGCCGAGCTCCCCGACGCCAGAGCTGCTGCAGGCTCGCTGAACGGTTCGCAGGAGAAGCCGACGCCGGTGGAGTCGCGCCCGTCGTACAGCTCGGGAAGAGCCGGCGAGTCCGACGTCGACAACGCGCCGGGCCACGGCCACAGGACGTCGGCCTCCTGGAACTCCTCCTCCGTTGCCATTGGTGGCTTGGCTTCCGCAGCTGGACAGACCGGGGAATCTAGTCGATCACGCTAACAGTAGCAGTCGGGCGTTTTATGTCCGCGCGAGAGGAGAGAACCGCGCTGGCCTGCTTGGGCCCCACCAACGTGACGTACGGGGCACTCTTTCAGTTCGTCTCGGCTCAACTCAACTAGTGGTATTTCTCCATGCTTGCGAAATGGGAATTCTTAATCACGCGACGACCAGCTGTTAATGCGACTTTGTCCACTTGATCATGTGTGTGATAGTATTTGTGCTTGTGCTAACTCAGAAGATGCACCCGTCGGCGTCACGGAGAATTTCGAACGTTTCTCTGATTTTTCGAGGAGTACCGGGAATTCGGGCCCCGGGGGAGTTCTTTGTTTGCAAGAATCGTTTTATACCCGTTTTCAGACGGAAGGGCTTCGTTGATTGGACGGAGGCGTTGGGAGTGGAGATCATCTTGTGACGCAACCGGGCGCAGAACAAAATCCAAACTGCATTACTCAAATGGATAAGCAATCATGAAGGCCTGTGTTGCCTGACCGAGTAATGCAGGAGTATTGTTACTTGTTAGGATGGGTACCAGCACCACGGATGATCAAGTCATCCCGGCGTGAGCTTCCCTGATGGTGATGGAGATCGGAGATAGCTCGTTGCTTGCATGAGCTGCATTAGTTTATAGCGAGCGGCTTTCTCTTCTTGAGCAAGCTGATTCCGTCAGGGGCTGCGGGGTTTCAACAAACCTCATCCAGTCTCACGTTGCACTGTACCTCCCTCGTACTGATGATAGCTCTAAACATGAAGCTCTGTTTGGAACGCAAGAATTTCACATAAATTTCATAGAATCAATTCAAATTTCATAATAAAAACACAAGAAAAAGAAAAATTCCTGTGTTCCAAAACGAAGCTCTAATTTTGATACTGGACGAGTACCACAACAACGAGAGAGAAAAAAGATTTGTCGGGAGTGCAAAATTATTTTTAAAAACCAGTTAAAACATCCGAGCACCAATTATTTCAGATCATATAAGCAGAAAGAAAAACTCTATCTTCTCCCTTTTTCGTTTGCTGCTCTGTTGCAGTTTTATCATAAGCTTAATTTTGTACAGATGCCGGCCAAACCAGCTACGGATGTAACTCTGGCGCGCATAGAAGGAATCAATTTTTTGGGGTTAATTCTTCTTCTCTGGTAAAAGCCCGGAGACTATTTACTGCCTATCCAAGGACATGTAATCAGCAGCGCTTGATTGGAAGCCAGCTGTTTCTGTTGCCAGCTCCTTGAGGAAGGAGACGACCTCTTCTGATGAGTTAAGCAGGTAACGGGCACTGGACCGCTTCCTTCCGACGGCACATGAGAAATAGTTCTCACCCTTCAGATCAAGGACCGAGGACCCTTCGCGCCAATCATGGCTGCTGCTGGTACTGCTGTGACCCGATGAGGATGATCTCTCAGATGCAGCTTGTGCCTTCTGTGCCCTGGATTGCGAGTTTCTGGAATTGCTCCTGCCATTTGACGGCCTACCATTTGGCCTACGGTCAACAGATGCTGAGCCGCCATCTGGTTTTACTTTCGATTCAGAAGGAAACTCAGGATCGAAAAAGACATAGATGTCCTCATCCTGAAAACAAGAGGAAGCAGATGTTACAATAAACCTAAAAAATGTAGAAATTAACACAGATCGTACATGAGTGATCTCAAATGACACACGGTTCTCCTACGTGCTCAAGAAACAATTTTGTGCAATTGCAGATTTTTTTTATTTTTTATTTTTGAGGGACAGATTCCATTGTAATTTGGTAACTGGAGCACACTATGAAGAACAATTTTGCACTGAAGTATATAACTATACTGGCTTCGTAAATTTATTTTGACTTCTAGATGACAAGCCTATTTTATATTGTTGCATCAGCACATTGACAACGATGTTTTTTTTAGTCCATTCGGACTAAATATCCTGAATCTCAAATGGTTTGAAGAAGTGGAACATGGTATGATACTATTTTACACACAACTGCAGTGGATAAGATGGAAGGGAGGTATATTCCCCTTCTAGTAGTTTTGATTTTTCCTCTAACCATAGCAAGGAAATTACTAATTTCCACAACGTTTCATCTACTTGAAATTGCACGTTCTAAACCCTTATTCCTATTTGTGCTGACTGATAAAACAACTCTATACGAATGATTCAAAAGAACAATGCACTTAAATAGTCAATCAAAATTCCCTCTATTTTTCCTTCATTTCGCTTTACACTATAACTGCAAATATTTTACCAAAAATCATTTGATATTGAAATTTCTGAGATAGGAGTATGTTGAAACAAGTGAAATCTTAAATTTATGTATCTTCATTTGCTCATTCAAAAGTTTCTAGTGTTTCCATCATGCTATTGACTTTACTAAGGAAAAAAGGAACATGGTCATGATATGGGGCAGAGTTACCTTTCCGAGGAAATGTCCTATACAGAGGACATAGTCAATTGGAGTAACCATGCTTTCACTGTGAACTATCTCCCCTAGAATACGGTCAATTGCAGCACCCTGTAGATTGAAACAAAAAAGTTGTAGAAACCCAAATATAAAAATATGGAGAAAACTATCCTTCAATATGAACTACTATTTTTACTTACCTTTGTAACTCCCACAGATCTAACTTCAACAGACCGGCTCCCTTGAACAACATCAACCGCTGCATTGGAGATAGGACCTGTCCACAAGTGCTGAAGCATATCTCTTGCTTGTAGCCTTCCAAATTCAACATCTTTGCAATGGATAAATAGGAATAATATTAGATACTTATGGCGCAACAAGGTTTTAAATGAAAAATAACAGGGAAGATAAAAACTCACCAGCATACTTGTAATTCCACACAAATGAGGTTTCACGATGCTCAAAATGAGATCTGGGTGTTCTTTCTGTAAAGTATTCAAAAACATCCTGGGAAAATAGATAGTGTCAGATGGTATAAATTAACTGAATGTTTATAGTGGGTCATTTTTCATTAAACAATTTGACACACCTTCACACTCTCAACCCAATCCATGTTCAGATGTTCAGGCATTGTTGTCATCCATTCTCCGTCAGTCGGGCGTAGAAACATCCCATGCTCTGCTGCCAACCACATGTTGAATTCCCCAAAATTCTGCATACAAGAGATATGGTTCTGATCAGAAGTCCTGTGGTCAATAATATCATATATCTGGGATCTGGTCTGAGTATTACTTCATCAAGAACACTCCTGTCACTTCCACTTAGAACAATTACTGTAGTGTGCTCATCCTCACAAAGGGCTTTCAAAGGACCCTTTAAATCAGGATGCAACTTCAGTTCCATTTCCTTGATCTGGTCACCACCTCTTCTTCCCGAGGATTCGACTGGCTCAGTCAATGTTGAATTGAAACCCTACATTTATAAATACCAGGAATATAAATGTTATTATTGTTATTATGACTAACTTCATCAGTTACGGACAAAAACTTCCTCCATCAAAAAATAGTAGCATTTGAAGCTTTACTATTTTTCGACGGATGGAGTATCAATCTTTTTGCATGAGATTCATTACATAGTAGATGAAGTTTTTCCGTAGAAATTGAAAGTTTCACTGTACTTCTTAAAGAAATCATCAAACACTTGAAATATGTCATAATGTTTTAGTCTAGCAGAAAAAAAAATACAACAACCATAGTGAAGGCTGCAACCCAAGACTGTTAGACATATTCTACTCAGAAATAAGGGAACAGCAAATGAATCATACTAGCACCCAGTTGATGACAGAATAAATAACTTCTCCACAATCACAAAGTCAGAGAAGGAAAAAGGAGATTACTAATATGAGAAGACGATTTTTTGAATGCATATATTGTTGTATTGCTGTTTGACTAGGGAGACTGGGAGGAACTTGTCTTGTTCTCATCTGTGCTTCAGCAACAGTCTGATTTAGCTCCCTACATGAGAGAAATGATAATTCATCAGAAATTCTAAAAGTTGCAAACAATATTTACATCTAAAGAGACAGTCCACCATGCTAAAACCATAACATTGGAAATGGGCTCCTTACCATACAAAAGTTTCAGCCCAATCTTGAGCCGTGTGAGAGTTCACATGAGCATAATTGTGCCTGTGCCGTTTCTCTCTCTCATCTGAGGACATTGTCAAAGCGTGACGAATTGAGTCTGCGACTTCTGTGATATTCCATGGGTTTACTAGAATGGCACCGGCTCCAAGTGATTGTGCAGCCCCAGCAAACTGACATAGCAGTAATAACACATTACAAATTACATATCCTCCGGCAAAGGAAAGAAAAGCATATGACACATAATTGATCAGTTACCTCACTCAGTATCAGAACTCCTTTCTTTGATCCTTGGCATGAAACATACTCATAGCTCACAAGGTTCATTCCATCTCTCAGTGATGTTACAAGAGCCACATCTGAACAAACAACAGAGAAAATAAACCGATGGGGCATACAGATAAGACATAATGAACTGAAACAAGTCGATGGGTACAATTGTTATAATCAAGAAAACTGTAAGTATTACCAGTGACTGCATAAAGAGCGCATAAGGCATGGAAATCCAGAGATCGGTCCTGCAAGGAAAACATTATTTCATATTTTTTAAAAATAAGTTGCATTCAATCCTTTCTGGTAAAAGATGCTGAAATCTTGATATTTTAATTTTAATGTTAGAGATTAAAAAACATATAGTAAGTTATAAATCTTTCGCTGGCAACAGGTGCTAGTGAGATGTGAACATAACATTGAGAAAGATGAGGAAAATACCAGATGATGGATAGGGACAGCAGTCAATGTTCCAAATCGGCCATTTATGCGACCAACAATTTCATGCACTTGGCTTGTAAGCTTTTGATCTGCAGATCATAGCCAACTGGTTAGTTAGTGATCACCTGTTCCACTTAGGATACACTTGAATATATGGTACCATCATTTTGCTGTTGATCCAAGTTATATTCTGAAAAATACTGCAGTTGCATTAAGTTATACGTATACATACACTCAGGTACATCAGTTCTTGTTGGCACAGCAATCTGAAGTAGAACTACTCTGTCATTCCAATCTGGGTTCTCCTCAAGAAACTTTTCAAAGGCCAAAATCTTTTGTGGAATTCCCTTGATCATATCAAGTCGGTCAACACCAAGCATTACCTATCACATTTTGCAGAGGGAAGTAGTAAAGTTCATCAGTAGAAAATCAAGACGAAAATAATCTTAGTAAGCACAAAATTACAAAGGCTTATCAGCAACATGCAAGTGTTTACAGAACGGTAACAGATAGAGCTGAAGCAATATTTGAAACTTCAGGGCAATACCTTATCACCAAAACAATGTTGTGTTCAACCTATAAATTTAAACAATTTGAATGATCGCCCTGTTGCAAAGCAAACATTTCCAAAGGAGTTCATATACACAGATCTATACAGTACAGACCAAGGAGTCCATATAAACAGATCTATATAGTATATATAGACTGGGGAGTTTCTTTTGAATTTTTTGAACAGATGGAACCTATATAGTATATACTGAGGAACTAATTCCACAAACAATCTTTGTAATGAATCCCAATCCAAAGAAACTAAAGGATGAAGGTTTTCATAAGAAACTAAAGGATGAATGTTTTCATACCTTTCGACCAGCAAAACGATGTGTCAATTCATTAATGTGTCTTTTGACTGCTGGAAGCTCCAATGCTCGCTTGAAACGATCAGAGTCTATCCCAATAGGAAACTGAAGATTTCAGCCAAATGAGTGAAAAGAATCATTCATTTCGCAAACATGTTTTGGATAAACATAAATAATAAGAATGATAATAAATTTAGAGACAATGAATACACATCACTTTGATTAATTTTAAAATAAAAGAATATCATGAGTGCAAACTAAGCATGAAAATTAATTTAAGAATATATATAATGTAATTAATACAAACGCTTTCTCAATTTTACCGCTGCAACCCTGGTTAGTCTTCCTTGGTCCTCCACACCTTCAGGGGTTCCCTCAAGCCCAAGGATTCTAGTGCACGCACTCACGAAATGCCTTGCATAGTCATATGTGTGAAATCTGGGAGGAAAAAGAACAAAATCAGGAAATAGATCATTAAGCAATCGCATCTTGATAGGTTCGTTTGCAGAGATTGATTTCTTTCCATATGTTTATATTTTAGCCTTTTGCAGAATAAATTCCCTGAAAATTTAGCAAATAAAAAAAATGGAGCAGAAAGAGTTTGCATCTAAGACTTCATTGGAGACTGGCCAGTTCAGCTGAGGGCTACAAAAGATAGGAGACATGTAAAAGGGTAGGTACACGAACGATAATGCAGCATTGATATATTCCTAACCACATCACAAAAGCAATCTACGTATTGATTCCTCTATTGTCAAACAACTGGCTACCTTTCCATTTCATGCTCGTCAAAAATAGAAAAAATCAGTTTGGCTTGCCTTTGGCTTGGACCTCTGACTGTCTCAAGATAAAAGGTAGATTTAATTCTACATTGGTCTACAAAGTAACTTTATTATGGACAAGGAAAACAACCAATCCGAAAAGAATGTTTTCGACTTTTCAGGGACGAAAAGCTATGTTAAAGTCAACAAACCTACTTGATAATGTAAATGAAGCGCAAGAAAAAGGGTGCTCAGCTAACCTCTCGGCTAGTCGGTTTTGACAGTTAAATGCGACATGCAACAAAACGGACAAGTATAACGGCATGCTCACCCCACTAAATCAGCACAAAGCACTGAGCGAAGCAGCTCCAAGCGGGATGGCAGCGTCCGGTAAATCTCTGATGAAGGGAATGGCGTGTGCAGGAACCACCCAACCTTCATGTTGATATCATGATCTTTGAGGCACTTTGGTAGGAACATGAGGTGGTAGTCATGGCACCAGATTACATCCCCCTCCTGGTAGTGCTGGTACACAACATCCGCGAACATCTGGTTAGCACGCTTGTACGCGTCGAACTGCGACTCGAAGTTCCTTGTTGTTGCCAGCCTGTCTTCCTGTGGCAATCCTAGGTAGTGGAACAGCGGCCATAGGATGTTGTTGCAGTATCCGTTGTAATACTGGTGCACAATCTCCTCATCCAGGAACACTGGTATGCATCTCTGTTTTGTTCAATCAATCCACAAAAATGTGTCGAATCATCAGTCATAGAGAAAGTCACTGTCCTATTGGTTCAGTTGGGACGAGAAGGAATTTGCTCTGAATTGGAACTGACCTTCTCGGCGAGTGCTTTGGTGAGAGCTCGCTGGCCAACCTCGTCTGGGACGTTCACGCCAGCCCAGCCGATCCACTTGGCATCGACGTCCTTCACGCCTGCGGCATCAACAAATTTCGCGTATTAACATATAAGTAGCAGTTTGTGCAGAGCTCTGATGCATGCATCGCTCCATCGCATCGCATTTGGGAATTGGGAGGAGGGATGTATTTCGGAATTACCGAGGAGGGCGCTGACAAGCCCGCCGGCGCTGATCTCCAGCGACCACTGATCCTCGCCGCGGCGGTTGGCGGAGACGGGGAGACGGTTGGCAACGACAAGGAGGCGCTGCTTCATGCCACGGAGGCCGAGGCCACGGAAGCCGCTGCGGTGCCCGGAGAGCGGAGGCCGCGCGGCGTGCCCCCCGGAAGCGCCGCCGGTGTCCTCCATGCTGGCGGGCGACGCGAACCCCGTCGACTGGAAGGTGTCCGGGGAGAAGACCCCCGCAGAGGCGGACGCAGCCTCGGTGGCGTCGGTGTCCATAGCGTTCGGCGACGGCGACGCGAAGAAGTCGCGGCGCTCCCGGAGCATACGGTCGATTCGGTTCGGGGAGCCCGCGGCCCCGCCGTCTCCGTTGAAGGGTGATGTGGTCGGCATCGTGGCGTCGCCCCTTTTCCTGTCTCCGCTGCTTCTACGCTGTCCGCCCGCGGCGTCACAGCTCATGCGCCGCCGAACCTCTCCCGGCGCGAGACGCCGCCCTGGCTCGGGACCTGCAGCATTAGGCGGATGCGCGTGGTGAGTGACGACGAACAACGGCGAACGCGAGCGGATTCATCACTCAGGTACGCGTATTCGAACGAAGATCAAACAACGACTCACCCGGAGCCTGCTCCCCGATCGATCGATCGATCGCCCGCCGCTACCTTCGCCTTCCTCCTCGGAACCCGAGCGCCGCACACGCCCGATCCCTTCGTTGGAAGTCTAGCAACAGCTGTGGAGCTCTCTTGCAATGGGGAAGTGGATCGAATGGTGAGACGGCGAGGAGGCGATGAGTACAACACCGGAGCTGGCTATGGCATAATACATGCAAGCCGCAACCCCGGAAAACGTGAGTTGCGGCACCTCCCTTCTATTGGTGTCCAGCTTTGCTCCACCTATGCACGTCCTCACCCCCACCTCCACCTTATAAAGAGATGATCTTCATTTAACTTTACTGTTGATGTGCTGCAACCACTGACGTGTGGACTCACATGTTAGTGGATATGGAATCGTGTACAATAAAGTCAGTGAGTATCCAATCCAACATATTAGAGAAAGCAATATAATTAATAGATTAATCAACTTAAATGTTATTTAGCAGTTTTGAAAACTATACTGCTAGTATATACTGGAGGCTAAATAAGGCAGGTGCCATTTCTATATATAACGGTTATGTACAAATTCTAATGCGTCTGGACCCACTTTCACGCACCGGCATACAAAGGGAATAAAATGATCGTAGCGCAGTGCCAAATCTTCTTCCTTATGACCATCCGACATCTGCTTCCTTCCATTGTCAATTCTTCCTCCATAATCATCGGCTTTCCACTCTATTTCTTTGCCAAATCTTCATCTTCCATGACTATCCCAAGTACGTGGAGATCACCTCCCTTACCACCACCATCGCAATTAAGACACCAGCTCGGGAAAGGAGCAAGAGCCTCAAACCCAAATAATGCCATTTTCAAATCAAGCAAATGTTCAATGCATGTCGTATATATCTAAGCAAAATAAAAATTAATTATATATTGTTGCAACGCTTAGAAGGAGGCCTGGACCTCAACATCTATAGAATTATATTGAGAAAATTATCAGATAACCTATGTTGTTTTAATGTCAACTTTTTTAAAGATTGCACGTACACGTTTCATATTAAGAGAGTAGATAGTAAAAAAAAGATGCAAATGTAAAGATGCAACCCCCCACACGACTTAAAGATAAGAAAATAACAGACTACTCGCCGACAGGTAGCAACCAATTAACAAAGAAAGTGTGGCTTAGGGGCGAAGCTATGTGGACTTAACGGTGTCGGCTGACACCGATAAATTTTACCCAAACTAATGGAATTTACTGTTTGACACTGTTTATAAACATGCTGACCCTATTGTCTAATGTTATTGACACCGATGACTATCTATACTTGGCTTCGTCCCTGCATGGCTCCACAACCTAGCTGAATCTAACGTCTTTCCTACGACCACACGCACCAATGACCTACCCAATTATTACGCTCCAGCGAAATCGTCCAAAGAATCAGAACAATAAGGGTGTTAAAGATGCCAACTTATCATTTGATTTATTTAGTTTGATCTGAGACTGAATTCAGGAACTGCTCTGTTGTTTTCCTTTTTCTAAGTGCCTTGACTGATTTCCATGACCTTTTAAAACTTCTGTTGAACTCTCCTAAATAAAGAAGGTAGACAATTTGCAATTATAACAATCAACGACGGAGCCACATCCGAAAAATTGTGGGTAGCTCCGCTGCCAAAATATCAGCTAACGTGCATTACGGATCGCGACCGGAAAAAGTGCACGACAACGATCGAAAGGGATTGGAACTGAGGCGGTGCAGTGGGATCACACGAAGGACCGAGAGCCCGAGCCGGCCAGCGGTGACGGTGCGATCGAAGCCGTGAAGGACCCGCGCGGGCGGGCGTCGCCGCCACTGGGTGCCCAGCTGGAATCCATCGGGGCAAGCGCGGATCGGCGTCTGCCCCTCCACGCGCGACGCGAGCGCCTACCGCGAGCGCGCCGCGTCCCGGTGGCGTCAAAGACCCAAGAATCAAGGGACCGCCGGGTTTCACGCCACGCAACGTAAACCAGTTACTGTGGGCGGGGGCATGGTGACGTCTTGACGACATAAATGGACACATAAAACGGGGGAAAAGCTGGACGAGTCCACCTTAGCCTGAGGTGCACGTGTTGGCGATCCACCAGCTCACGCGAACCGGAACCCGATCGCGATCGCGCCGGCAAGGCAGCGCGCGCCCCATGCGTCCGTGTGCGCTCGACACAACGGGACACGATCGGGACTGGAAGGACTGGCTACATGCGTTCTGTGTGCGCCAACATGCAGCTGTGCCGGCCCCAAGCAAGGGGCGCGCGCCATCCGGCGCATCTTCTCGCCGCGCACTTGCTCCGAGGTCGGAACAAAAGATCGTGTTAAAGGACTCGAGTTAGGTGCATGAGCATGGCATCGATGTATGCTCCGTGTTTGTACCCTGTGGAGTACTCCGTACTGCACGAGTATGGCGGTCTGGTCACTGGCCGGTGGACCTGGGACTCATTTAGCACAGTACGGTAGGTAATCCCGCCAGAGTACTGAAGTACGGAACCTACTGCCACACGAAGCTAGAGTATAGCTTTATCGCAAGGAAAAAAGAAAAAGAAAATGGTCGATGTTCATGGTGGGACGACCGCAAGTTGAACGAAGCAGGCGCGATATTATCGATCGATCCATCAACCGGCTCGGATCAGCTTAAAAAGGCGAAGATATTGTCCCGTGTGATCGAGGTGTATGGCAGCACTCGAAAGAAGCAAATATCAGTCTCGTGAAATTTCTTCGGTGTGTTTCACGCACGTACGGTATGGACGTGACTTTGATTTTCTCCTTTCCCGATCAGGACGGGCACTCTTTCTTCTTTACACCAGTACTTGGCAAGGAAGGGCAAGATTACAAGGCCATTTTTTCTTCCTTTTCGCCCATATTAACGTTCAGGTTTTATGGTAACAAAAATATCAAACGATTCTTGTGAAAAAAGAATCTCTAACATGCGAACATGGAAAGCTAAAAACAGTATTTAGCAAAGAAATGGAAAAACATTTATTTAAGTAAAGAATATAAGCTTAAATCTGTCAGATCGAGTATATTAATTTTTTCCTTCTTCGTGTATTAAAAACAGCTACTGCATGTGAAGATTGCTATAATTGTCGAAATAGCATGCTACGTGTAGAACACTCGAAAAAAGTCGGGTATTGTAATCCATAGAATTAGGGACTCTTTGATAGAGATTATGATTATTCAAAAAAATTGCTCATATTTTAGATTATCCATGAAAATCACTTATCCAACTTATTCATATAATATATTTTTTATGTTAAGAGTATTTGGCAAAATAGCTTATCCAATATAGATTATAAGTGATGAGAATAGAGAAGTGATAAAAAGCTACTATTTGTAGCTCATAGGTGCTAGTACAAAATATAGAAGTGATTATAAGTAACTTATAAAGTTTTAAGTATTTAATAGATATTACAGCATAAACTATAATAATTATTAACAAAATCATCCCATAACCTATACCAAAGAGGCCTTACTCCTCGTATCAGATTGAGCTGTCTCCAAAAGCATGCCTAATGGTCCTTCTTTACTCTTTCGTTGAGGCAGCCGTGATACGTCGTGCATGGACACGGTTGACACGCGTACGTCCTCTAATTCTGTCCTGGTATTGTTTAACAGCATCCAACGCGCAGAGATATCGCTGTCGTTTTCTGTAAGATCTCTTGATCATGATGTTTGTGATAAAGAAGTTGCAGCCAAACCGTATTAGTAACAAATAGTAGAGATTTTTTTTTCTTAAAGGGAAGTAGGAGAGATTATTCAGAGAATGATTGAGTGAGAAAAAAACAAGAAGGAAACAAAACAGAGAGATTAAAATCAGATTAGGTACTCCCTCCGTCCCAAAATAAGAGTTTTAGATTTTCAAACTTCTCTCTTTAACTATTCATTTTATTAAAAAAAAATTTAAAAATATTTATTTTATTATGAACCGATTTATTATTAAAAGTGCTTTAAGCTTGACTTGTTCATTTTTGTATTTTAAAAAAAATTGAATAAAAGAAATGGTCAAATGTCGATTTCAAAAAGTAAAAAATGACACTTATTTTGGGACGAATGAAGTTCCCTCCGTTCTTTAATTGATGTCACAGTTGATTTTTAAATTTAATTTTGACCGTTCATTTTATTAAAAATTTTTGCTCGGATTAAAAAAATTTGCTCGAATGTATAAAATTTTAAGTTATGATTCAAATAACTCTAATATAAATTAAATTATATCAAAATATATAAATTTTGGTACGGAGGGAGTATTAGGTGCGCGCGTGCAGCAAACGCGGATGCATGCATGATGTGACACCCTTCCGAAACGGGACGTGACGACAGCCAGTGTCATGCGTAGCTCGAGCTAAATAAACCCGAGAGTGTGATTCACCCAAACATATTTTAACCCAAACACGCCAACTACTCGCTGAACGACATGGAAACCGCGCCATGCACGGATGCACAGGTCGAAGCTCTCGCTTTAGATCGAGGAGATTAGGAGATTCCATTCCGTGCGGTGCGCAGTGCCGATCTCGCGGCTTCCTTCGACAGCACTTCTTATCCGTGGTAACAAGTTGCCCGGAGAATATATTTGCACTTGCCCGCGCATCGTCGCCGTGCTCAGCATTCTATCCGGAGGACGAGGGAGCCACGACGACGTGAGCGCGCGAGCTGATCAGGCCGCGCCCCGCCTAGGCCTAGCCACGAAAAAGATCCGGATTCCCCTCCGCAGGCACCACGCCGGGCCGGGCTCGCTTGCGCTCGGCGCGGACCACCAGCTAACGACGCATGGGCACCGAGCCTCGTCCTCGGCTCCCCGGTATATTCCGCGTCCCGTCTACGCGCCGCACGCGGTCACCGCGAAAACCGTATACGCGCGGTGGCCTGGAAAGGCAGGCGGCTGAGGAAAGGCGCTCGCGCTATCCGATTCGCGCAGGGGAAAAAGGGACGGCCCCGATGCGCGCACGGAGGGAGGAATCGGATTCCATCGGAAGACCGGGACGACCCAGCGCCGCGCCGCGCGCACGGAGGCAGCCGAGGCACGGGCGCAGCGCAAGTTGGCGTGGATGCGGAAGCGTGGTCACGCCGTCTCCGCGGCTGCGGATTCGATCCGTCCCCGGGAACGTTGATGTGGGGGCGTCTCGCGTACGTACGAATGAAAAACCGGGGAGTGGGCGTCCGCTGCTGCGTGCTGCCCGTAGACCGTAGTGCGGTGCGCGTGCGTCGCCACACCGCCCTGTGGTGTGGAAGGGAATATGTGCCGCGGCCCTGTAGCCTGCTTTATTTCGCCTTGCGCTTTTCTTTCGGATGAGGTCTGCAGGGTTTATACCCTAAAATAATCCCCGTTTCTCCGTCCACAATATTCCCTCTTCTTCCACCTCGTGCTGTCTAGCAGTGTTTCCATACCACCGGATATGCACCAGCAGATCTAAACAGCGTCACCTGATCTTTCTACGCGTGGGAGAAAAAGGAAATTGGAATTCTTGGCAAAAAGTAAAAAAAAAAAGGACAACATTACATATTTCCTGCGAGATAAGGGAGGACTGACCGCAGTTTGACATCCAATCACGAACAAGGGTCTAGAGGTGATAAAAAGGGCTTACCCACGAATTCTTTCGCAAATTTTATCGATTCTAATTAAATTTTAGTTAAAAAATAAATAGAAATTGAGCCGATCCTAATTCAATCTAACCCTCACTATTTCTAGTTTATTTTCTTCGGCTCGTTTTCACTCCTAGGAAGGGGAGTCAAAAATAAATTACAGAATACAAGTGACCTGGTCTCTCGCAAATTAAAAAGAAAACTCAGTTTGCATGTGACTCATGTCTATCGTAAGCTGTAAATAATTTTCAAAACAGATACAAAAAAAAAATGATTTGCTGTTAGGATGGACACGAGTCACGCGATCTTTCTTGATTTTTGAGAGACCAGATGTCTTATAATTTGTTTCCAGTCTAGTCACCTTCTGTGTTTTTTTATCCTTGTATAGTTTTATATAAGTTGAAATTGGACACCACTTGCAGTGGCGAAAATTTTAGTTAATCGAAAGGAGAAAAGGCGAGTGCACCGAGTTCCCACCTTTCTTCATGTGTCTTCGGCTTTAGATGATGTTTCCATCAATACAAAAGGCGGGGCATAATCAGATGCAACTGACCCAAATATTCAAATGCATGCAGTTGACAGTTTGCTTGGGCGACCGAAGTCCGGCGCCACCAGAGAAGTGGCACATTCTAATGACCTAGAGAAAATATAATACTTGGCGAGCCAAAAGTGTGGCCACTAAGCTAAACTAAGCATGGGGTTAAGTATACTACTCGAGCAAGCATGTCAATTCAGCTTAGGAAAACAATCAGTATAAAAACCGAGCACTAGAGGCAGTTGAATTTTCAAACTTACATTTAAAATTGAACAAAAGTTTCTCGAGGCTTACAGACAGTGATTTTTTTTTTCTGTTTATCGCAAGGGGAAAAATATATATCCGTATAGAGACCCTCTCATATCTGTCTTTTAATTCTACCATGGTCATCCAAACATTTAACTTCACATGACCGTTAATTTGCCCGGTCCGATTTGGGTGGTTTCAGAGGAGCTGCGACCAACGGGCACCTGAGGTCTGCCATGATAAGGAACATGTCGAGGCCATGCCACTGCGGTGCTCCCGGCGCCGGGACGCGCGTCATCATTCCGGCCGTCTTAGCACGGTGGTTGGCGCACCCCTCTCCCCCCCCCCCCCCCCCCCCCCCCCCCCCCCCCCCCCCCCCCCCCCCCCCCCCGCCGCGCCGCGCATGGCCCTAGTGTAGTCCACATACAGGTAGCCGTGCTCAAGTCAAAACCCACCATCAGCTCCGCTCCGCGGATCTAGTGCTGTAGCCATGATGGTTCCATGACCAGTCGGGGGAGCAGATCTCCATGACTCGCGGATTTGGATCGCGGACAGGATCGCTACTCACGATCGACTAGTCCAACGCGTGGGTCACGTATACACGCACCTTAATCTGCGTTGCTTGGCTGCCACTGGCTTCTACTAATTGACTCACGTTCCTGTGAGTGAGTACTGATCCGTTGAGAAGCTTTTGCAAGGTACTATTAGAGGGTGACCATAGCTACCTCCAATAGTTCTCTCAGCTGACGCACTACTATGCTCCAAACGGCACCATGCGTCAGCGTCGCAGACCTCTCGCCAATAAAGCACGTGCTACGTGCCTCTGGATCAGTAGTTTTAAGCAACGATCCATCGCTAGTTGCGAGTATCGCAGTACTCCACTTGTTAGTGTAAGGCGGCTGGCACTGACCACTGGCGACCTCGATGCGTCGCAGCCAATGCCGCCATGCGATGCCAGCCGAGCCACGGGGGGCGGTGGCGGCAGGGGTAGGGCTCGCTCGATCGCCTAAAGGCAGCTGATGAGCTGCTGCTGGGATCGATAAAGAAAGGAGAGAACCCAACAAAGGCCGCAAGCATTAGATATTCAGGATCCGTTGGAGACCACTCCAGGCCAGGGGCTTTTGGCAAAAGAGCGAGGCAACCAGTGAAGTCGAGAACAAAATGTTGTAAAGCTATACCGGCTGGGGCAACAGCGTTCGTGTTACTGGCTCGTCTCTCATCCGGTCCTCTCCTCCGCCCCCACCGCGAATCAAAATGGCTTTGTGGAAAGGCCGGCAGGGGAAAAGCGATGATCATGACCGGCTTTTGCAACGATCCTTTTGGATTGGGTTCTCCTGATTAGTAATAAGCTAATTTTAGGTACTTCTATGGCATACGCATGCATAGCTCTCTAGAAACTACGGGTCCAATTTGTGTTTTTCAAATACTCCTATAATTCTTCCATTTTGAAATTGTGTGTTGTTGTTAGGACAATAAATTTTGTTCATTTTGAAATTAGAATCCTTGTCTTAATGAAAACAATTTAAAGATGAAGGAAGTATTAGAGTATGTACTAGATATAATTATTGTTCATGCATGCATGTCTGCAACTAGACCGCTGAAGTCATGAAGCACAAACATCACGCATTAGTATTTGCAATTAGACGTACGAGAGAGCAAAACCTTAGCTCCCAAGGAACTAGTGATGCATGACAGCAACAGTCCTCTTTTCCAAATGTGTAGCTAGCTTTCTATAATTTGGATAGGATTACGGGGAAAGGGTGAAGAGAGTTGCACACTAATTTAAAGGACGAAGTTTTGGAGGCATCCACATACCGGCCGAGCATCAAGAGATGGCGGTCGAGGAAGGTCTACGCGATTGGATGCTCTAAGCAGCTTTAGTCACATTGAGAGGCCATGTTTTTGAAGCACTTGTTCTTGCCCTAAGCAAAAAGTCAGCTCCATGCTAGCCATTATCAACGTGATATACTTGATAAATCACTAGGCCCGTTAATTATTAGTACTCCCTCCATTTCAAATTACTTCTATCTTAACTTTGGGCACTAGAATTAAAAAAGTAAAAATGTGGGATGTGCTAAAAATGAGAAGGAGAGAGATAAAAATAGAGATGTATTAGAAATAAAAAAAAGTGCATTGAGAAGCGAAGATGTAAGTAAATTAAAAAAACTTGAAGAGGCTAGAATGATAAGTAATTTGGGATGGAGGGAGTAGAAAGCAAGTGACGAGAGCAACAAATCCAACGCATCAGGGTCACGCCCTACTGGCATCAACTGAAGGTGGCTTGCTTTCCTGCTAGTAAAATGTCGATTTCTTTGCTGGTAGTGCAGTACTGCAGGTTGATACCTAGCTAGGTGAAGCATCTGAAGAAAGACGATATGTTATTGTGGTGGGCAACATTAGCATCTCAAGTCAGCAGATTTTTGTTTACAATTCGTTGTGCATGAAAGTTTATGTTGCTACCTAGTATAAACTAGCGGCTGAGTCGTATGATTAAACTAGCTACTAGATCGATCACTACTGCCAGTAGAACTTTTTAAGGAGTACTTTGGACAAAACCAGTGAGTCAGCAGGATGCTTTGCCACATTGCTTTCCACGTACGCATGCAGTCTTCTGACTAACGCCGGCTAAATACTAATATGTACCGACATGCAGCTCCTGACACTAGATTACTGCGTCCATTATATATTATAACACTCTAAAATAACATGTACTCTCTCTCCTTTTAAATTGTTGTGCTGTTGACCTTTTTATCATTTTGATCATTTTTTAAAATAAATGTGTAAAATAATAAGTTATATTTCAAATATTTTAATGATAAATTAAGTTATAATTATATGATACTTATTATTTTATAAATAATAATCAAATATGATATTAAAAATTAATAATGACAGCAATTTGAAGGGAGGGAGCACTTAAGGCTAAGTGAAAATATAAATATCTAACCAGAACATGTATAATTGTGACACGCAATAGTGTACAGATGTCACCAAATGCAAAAGGAACCAGCGGGGGCCGGGGGGTCGAAGATATGAGATCAAATCGCCCTCTAGAAAGGTGTCACTGTTCATGAATCTCCACCGAAAAGAAGCAAGATTTCACTCGACCCTTTTTTCACCGCCGCCGCACCGTGCCTAGGGTAAAAATATACTACACCGAGGAGGGAGGCTACGAGGCCGGCACAGGCATTATTACATGCACGATCGATACGTGATCCTTGGCACCGAACCACACCACACCGGCATCTCGTGAGGTGATGGATGGATCGGTTGTTGGGTCTGCCCTTTCCGGGATTTCAACCCGACACATGTATCTCTTCCCAGATATTTAGCGCCTTTCGACTCTCTTCCTTTCTTTTTTTTTACCTCCACGGGCCGGGGGGAAAAGCCACAAATAATGTTGTGTGTTACTCCTACGGTGACTAGTCAATGCCTGCCAGGCTTGACCCCAATGCTGATCTAAAGCTCCACTTGTGCTCTATCCCTTGTGCATCGTCCAGATGCCAGTTACCCCTCCAGAGGTTTAAATTATTGACACCGTTGACTTTTAACTTCAACTTTGACCATTCGTCTTATTCAAAAAATTTGTTCAAATGTGTAAAATTTTGTTATTATTTTATTTATTATTAGTGAAATTTAAATCACGATTAATAATTTTACACGTTAGAACAATTTTTTTAATAAGACAAATGGTTAAAGTTGATGTTAAAAGTCAACTGTGTCAATAATTTAAAACCCTAGTAGCTAATTGATCATCACCATGTCGTGGAGGCAGTGTCAGCACAGAACTGACAGTGAAAATTTATGGGATATCCTCCGAACCCATGATCTGTAACCAACTCACTCCTACAAAAAAACAAATTAAAGTGCATGGGGCATATAATTGATGCTTGCTAGTGCTACAAAACTTATCTTCTATGACAGTGGCGTTGGCCTTCAGCTTCCCCAGGAACAAAAGAACTAGCATTGCCTATAATAGATGGACGTTGTACGTCCAGTACATCCAGCTGCCTGCTGCTTTAGTTACTGGGAGCCAACTGGGTGAGAGTGATTCCCAACGACTCAACCAAAAAGACTAACGATTCTAAAGCTGAGTGCGGTTTAGCCAATCAAAAGACGAGAGGAATAACTGCCAAATATGTAAGCGGCTGCTGTTATCTCTTTCTTTCACAAATTTGAAAGTTTTTCCTTTTCCTCATTTCCTCGTTTGGGCAGAAGCCACTAGATATGCAGTTCTTGACGTCAATTTGCAAATGGGTGGCAATCATTTTATGGCAGTACTATTTTTATCTTGTAGTACTAGTAGATGGCATCATTTATGGTACAATATATTATCGGTGGTCAAAATATTATGTTGAAAACATTTGTTGATGAAATGATGGCGCTAGCATCAACAACAGATCGAGGACAGCTTCAAATGGGTACCACTTTTAGGATTTTGATATGCATATACGATTTTTTGGCAAAAAATGATTTCAAAGTTTTCACAAAATAATAGGTGTATGCAAGACAAAATGCATTATACTACTGTTTTGATGATCTTCATATAGCAAAGGCAACAGAAAAGCATTGAAAGGAACATAAAACAACAATCTAAAGCAAAAATTAAAGACAGAATCATGATAGTGGAATATCACGGTCGCACCGTCCATACAATTCGGACCTGCAGTTCGTTCCTATCTTCAGAGACTTACACAATCATATCAATGGTTAAGACAGTACTTTAGGAAGAGGTGGTGTCGAATTAATTGATGGCAAGATCAACTAAGGGGTTGTTTGGTATAGCTTCAGCTTCAAAAAGTTTGTATAGTTAGAGCAACTCTAACATGTATCTAAACTGAGTACTTAACATTGATTTAGATATTTCAGATAAAAAACAACAATCCAACCTATATCAGTACCTAAAATTTAGCTATCCACGTCTATACTAAATCCTGTATCTACATATAGTAATACTTTAAGTCGACCTATCCTCTAAAAATTCATTTCCACCCATGTACTTTCCTCAAAAAAGCCCACAAACCATAATTTATGATGACGTGGTTAATTTAATTTTTTTACAATGTGTATTTAGTTACCTATTAGAGTTGAGAACTTTTTTGACTACCCATACCGATTTAGCAACTACTAACTAAAATTTAGTTATTAAAATTTTAGGTATCTATTGGAGTTGGTTTTATTGGAGCTCATAATATTAGACTCCAGATTTTTATTGCTCCTAATCAGTCCATTTATATTTTATTTTGAAAATACTTTATTTATACCCATGAAGCTAAGAATTGAAGCTCTGTCAAACAAACCAGAGAGGAGGTCAGGAGGGTAAGGTTAGCAACAGGCCAATGCCCACCGGTTTCTGCAAGCTTCCAGCCAGTGCAACTGGCCCACGCGGTGCACGATTCCGCCGCGTCGTTTTCGCCCGCGCGGCGCGCGGGGGTGGGCGTGACGTCAGCGGCCCAGCGCGCAAAGGAAAGCGGGGAAGGGCATGCACATGTGCCTCCGCAATCTACCGAGGAACCAAATCTCCCTCGGGAACCGCGCCATGCTCCGGCATGCAGCTTTCTCCGATCTCGCAAGATCTTCTTCCCTTCTTTCACCAGCGATCGATCGAGCAGACGAGCACACGCTCTCCGCCTTTTCCCCTTCTCTCCTCCCGCTCCGGACCTCCGGTCGATCCCCGATGGACGGATGGATGGCACGTACGCTACTAGTACTACCATACAAGCTGTTCCGTGCCCCATCGCGTCGCGCGCAGGATCGCGATCGAATCTGAAGCCCTTTTCCTCCGGCCGGCCGGGCTCGGTCGGCCAACTGGCAGCGCGAGGGTGATAAGATGAGAGTATGCTGTACCTTGCGTAGCCCTTCTTTTGCGCCCCCCCCCCCCCCCCCCCCCCCC
>BCLF01000027.1:1687402-1701979 GCA_001602275.1 Zoysia japonica | reverse complement strand
TTTTCTTCAACTCTGTTATAACATTTCAGAGAGAAAAAAAGATCGCAGGGAATCGAGCATGTGTTGTTCTGCAAGTTGTTCGGCGGGCGAGCGTGGCGGATTTGATGCGCCTGTCAGGGGGCTAGCTAAGATCGATACGATGGTGGCCGCAGCGGCTGCGGGGAGTACTCTACAAACCTACTTTCTCTGTTTTAAAATAAATATTATTTTAATTTTTTAAAATTGACATTTAATTATTTTTTTTATTTAAAAAATTTTAAAAATATAAAATAAATAGTTAAAGTTTAAAGTACTTTTAATAATAATAAATCGGTTCATAATAAAATAAATATTTTTAAATTTTTTTAATAAAATAAATAGTTTAAAAAGAGAAGTTTGTCACTTGTTTGAGTACGGAGAGAGTATTCTATTTAGATCTCGGAATGAATTGGCCCGTGGAAATGGAATGATCGATCTGTCGGGGAATTTCTCGGGTCTCGGCATGTACGTAGCGGCTCCCCTGTCCCGGCTCCCGGTTCCGGCGGTGGAAAATTCTGTCACCAAAGCGATCGAACGTGTGGCTGCGCCCCCGCTCCAGGGAATGTGGCGCGGTCGCGCTCCAGGGAATGTGACGGCGACGGCTTCGACGAACGCCACGCGCGCGACTCGGCGTCAGTGGCTGGCAGATCGACCGCGAAAGATCGCGCGCACTTGTCGTGTGGTCTCCGCCGGGGGCGACTCCACCGAGACGAGGAGGAGAGGAGCACGACCAGCCCGCGGTGTCCGGACGAGACGGCGACGATAGACGGACAGACGGCAAGCGCCGAGTCCGAGCAGTGGAAAACTCCCACAAACGAAAGGGTTTCGGTAGTGCTGTAGAAACTAGAAAGATGTGAGGTCCAAGTCGAACTCGCTCCCGTGGGTGGGCCTGCCAGCGTCCACTTAACGAAAGAAAGGAAAAGTTTTCCGGCCCATTAAGGAGATTCGGCTTTAACCGAAATGCAACAGTAGTGGGCTACATGGCCCATGAACCGAGCGATGTCTCCGTTGCCACACTGCTGCATGCACTTCGTCGTCTCGTCGTTCTGCCGTTGCGACGACAACGAGGACTACTACCAACGGCACTGTCTTACCTCACTCAATGCTTAGGCGCTTTACCACCGCTCCATGCCAAGGACACGACCCCAGTACAGGCATCAGAGTACAGAGTGGTCATTCGAAACCAAGACACAGCCGTGGCACCGGCCGCCGCTGCAGCGCTGCTGCCGTCGGTTGCTCGGACACACCGACCCTGTGGAGCATTACTCCTCATGACTCCGCTCCGGTGGGTTAGAACGAATAACCGGGCCGAAAGGCGAAAACCTCTCTACCACGGCGGCGCATTGAATCCGCGTCCATCCACGCGTGCATGGGAAAGGAGTACTGCAAGCCAGCCAGTCACACAGGTCACCCCAGCGTCTCTCGCTACCATGGGGAGATCGATGGAAGGATGGATAGCGTGGGGGCCGGACTACGCGAACGCGATCAGGTTCGGCCGCCGCGCCCGTGCCGCGCGCCCGCCATGTGCGGTGTCCTGGGCGGGCATGCGTCGTCGTTCCCAGCTCGGCCGGGCATGGCAGGGTGGCAGAGCGACTTCGCTCGCCCACCAGGGCACCCAGCTGGTTCGTTCGTCGTCGACCGGCCACCATTTCCAAAGCTTCCAAGCTGCGCCGCGTTCACAGTCTGTCTGTCCGCCGAACGACGCCCGGTCCCCGCGGGCGATCGCACACGCGCGTAGTAGAAGTACTACTGGCTTTACCTGCTACGCTGATGATTGAGGCAATAACTGAAGCGCGGGGTACGAGTGGGTGACAGATCGACCCCCCGGTAAATAGTGAACGTGACAAAATGATTGAAGCACTCGGTTGAAGCGAGGGTGAGGCCAAATGTGCATATGCAGAGACTACTCCTGGTCTTTACTGATGTGCGTAGCTGCAGTAAAAGGACCATTCAGATCATCGAAAAGGTGGCGGTACCGCGCCTGTACTTGGCCGGGAAGTCCGACTTGAATCAACCGGAGGTTCGTCCTGCTGTTCTCATTTCCACTGGCCAGCCAGACTGATTAACCGACAGCTGGATTCACAGCTGCGTGCAAATAGTGCGTCGCGTACGTAGCGGTACAGTTGTGCTCGTCCTAATCACCCCCCTCGTCATATCATACAGTATTGAGTCGACAACGTTAAACGACCACTTTTTATGTTACTCCTACTTGATTTTGAGTTTTAAATGTTGCTCTAGCGTCTTCAATTCAAAACCACTGGGCATAAATATTTGTTCATATTTGTTCGAAACGGTTTAACATGGGCATGCATGAAATTCAGTGGAATGAATGAAGTCTCTGTGTGATCCGTGAGAGCCCGCAACGCATGCGTCATTTCGCAAAGTTTTCATCACTCATCAGATGCGTGCTTCAGCTATTTTTGGCGAGATCCCGCCATGTGACTCGTGGAATTCAGCAAGAACTGGCCGTTTCCTGCGGCCAGTCCCCGGATGCGCTCCTGTTTCTGTTCACAGAAACTTGTAAAAAATGGCACCCCGCCACCGGCCGCGTGGAAATAAATCTGGGCCCACTTCCTGGACCTAACGCGGACTTACAAAATGTCCACCCTGTCCTGTCCAACCCAATCCAGCCCAGAACCGCTGCTGCTCGCAGCCCTGCATAATGGAACACCCCGGTCCCCGGCCGGTAATCTGCTGCCAGTATAAAACCAACGGATCCCAGACGCACTCGATCAGTTTATACCCCCATCACTGCCAGGCTCACTCTCTCATCGCTGACAGACTGCTAACTAAGCTCTCGCGCCGCCATGCACGCCGTTGTCAGGAAGATGGCGCCGCGCTCGTGGCGGCGCTGCTTCGCGGCGGTTTTTCTGTGGCTGGTCGGCGCGGCGGCGACGCTGGCGGGAGCGGCGCCGCAGGTGCCGTGCTACTTCGTGTTCGGGGACTCGCTGGTGGACAACGGCAACAACAACTTCATCGTGTCGCTGGCGCGGGCCAACTACCCGCCGTACGGGATCGACTTCGCCGGCGGCCCCACCGGAAGGTTCAGCAACGGGCTCACCACCGTCGATGTCATATGTAAGCTTAAGTTTAACAGTATCACTGTTGCATGCTCGGGTTGATCAGTCGGGTGCAAAGCTCAACTGGCGCATGCGTGCATGCTCTGTTTTTACTCGAACTGGACGATGCGTGACGATCGACCTTTGCATGTTTGTAACGTGCAGCTAAGCTCCTTGGCTTCAACGACTTCGTCCCTCCGTTCGCCGGTGCGACCAGCGAGCAGCTCCTCACCGGCGTCAACTTCGCGTCCGCCGCCGCCGGGATCCGAGAAGAGACCGGGCAGCAGCTGGTACATGCATCTTCACAATTTCCCTACTACTACGAGTAGTTGCTACTCCCAGTACAATGCACGCACGTAATAAATAAATTAATAAATAGATAAAAATGCAATGCAGGGCGGACGCATCAGTTTCAGCGGCCAGATCCAGAACTACAAGTCCGCGGTGCAGATGCTGGTGAGCATCCTGGGCGACGAGGACTCGGCGGCGGCGCACCTGAGCAAGTGCATCTTCAGCGTGGGCATGGGCAGCAACGACTACCTCAACAACTACTTCATGCCGGCGTTCTACAGCACGGGCAGCCGGTACACTCCGGCGCAGTACGCGGACGTGCTGGCGGCGCAGTACTCGCGGCTGCTGCAGGTGCTCTACAGCTACGGCGCGCGCAAGGTGGCGCTGATGGGCGTGGGCCAGGTAGGGTGCAGCCCCAACGAGCTGGCGCAGATGAGCGGCAACGGCGTCACCTGCGTCGACCGCATCAACGCCGCCATCCGCATCTTCAACCAGAAGCTCGTCGGGTTGGTGGACCAGTTCAACGCGCTCCCGGGCGCGCACTTCACCTACGTCAACATCTACGGCATGTTCGAGGACATCATGCGCAGCCCCGCCGCGCACGGGCTCAAGGTCGTCAACCAGGGGTGCTGCGGCGTCGGCCGGAACAACGGCCAGGTCACCTGCCTGCCGTTCCAGCTGCCCTGCGCCAACCGCGACGAGTACCTCTTCTGGGACGCCTTCCACCCCACGGAGGCGGCCAACGTCCTCGTCGGCAAGAGGATCTACAGCGCCGGGCTGAAGTCCGACGTCCACCCGGTCGACCTCCGGACGCTCGCGAGGCTCTAGTGACATCGATCCTGGGTGTCGTCGTGTCGATTCAACGCAATGCTTTTGTGAATTTAATTTTGTGATAAAAACCATCGGTCTGGGTGTACATCATACATATGGTACTGTACCTCACCTCTGCATTCACAGTTTTTAAATCTGATTGAGAATTCAAACGTCGGTAAGAAAAAAGTTGTGTGGAGTGCTCAAACTACAGTTCGTGCACCAGTGTTAAGGCCGAATTGGTTTTTGAATTGATTAGGGCCGCATAGACGGCCCATTCCTTGTAATGGCTGGACCTCCGCTTCAACAGGCTGGCCCAAGAAAATCCTTTAGCTCTCTTAACGGCTTCTTTTTTAAAAATAATGATAAAACGCCTGTTTCAAATGAGACTTTCGCCTCTGCTTCAGCAAATAATTGACGTCAAGTCAAACGAAGTGCATGAGTTCCAAGACACAAACATTTCAGGAGAAGCAGCAACCCAGCCATCAGAATCACTACCTTGCTTCACGATTTGCTACTCCCTAGTTACAATTGCCACTTCAGGTGCCACCAGGAATGGTTAGACTTTGTAGGGTTCTGTATCTCGGTTCTTCGACGTGCTTGCTGTACAAGCACCATTCTCCACTGCAAACGGTGGCGCTGAATTCACAGTCCACAAAATATCTTGGCCAGTGCTGCTGCTGCCACTTGGCTGAAATACATGCCTCGCTCCGGATTCCAATTTAATTGGTGTAATTGTATTCGCAGTCCATGTGGTACGTGCATCTCGGTTTTCAAGTCGAAGATCCGGTCCAGGCATCGGACGGAAGCCAACAGGCATAGCAACAGGCTGTGCATCTGGTCTGGATCCACAGAATTGTCCCCCTCTTCCTGGAACTGGTAACGAGTTTAGGTTGTCTGTCCGAGCTGCATGGCAAGGTTTCTTAGGTGGTGTCAACAGCGCATCATCCTTATCTGCTGGTCTTTTGCCGTTGCAATTCCCATGTTCCGAGCGGTCAACATTTGATCCCATCATAGCCCATTTCAATCTCTCTTCTCTGGATATGTCGTTGTCAGGAGCACTAGATTTGCTTGCTTGGTAGACCTCAGGAATTGATGGATCAAAAGAAATAGCATTAGATCCACGATGCTGTGCATAGTCAAAAGTGTAAACGTGGGAAGGTGCCAGTGAAGGGGGCAATGGTGGGAGGGAGGTAAACTTTGTTTGAGTTGTCAAACCAGGGTTACTCTGAACAGCAGCATAACCTGACAGAGAAGAGGGCATTGGGTTTCTCTGCGTCATGTACCTGAACTTCTGCGTAAAATAACCAGGTTGGTATGGTACCAGTCTTTTCTCCATGAAGTTCCTGATGCTGTTCCTTCTGTGAAAATATGGTGTTGGTGCAACGTTTTCATTATTTCTTCGGTGCATAGGAAACAACAACATGTCTTCAGAATGACTCTGAACTTGATTTGTCATAACTGGCTGCTGATGTTGTAGCTCACCTTCATTACACCAAGTCGCTGGTTGAACATAAGGATTGTTAGTTGCTGTTAATATAGGTTTCTGACTGTAACCATCTGTTCTAAAACTGTTTGCACCAAACCCAGACCTCAGTTCAGCTGCTGGAACAAAAGATAAAAGTGATAGGTTTTCAGATAGTTCTCTTTCCCCATGTGGAATCATCAATGCAGAAGGTGGATCAACCATCTCCCAGTGAAACAACTGTGGAAATGCTTTTCTATACGTTCCCTGAAAAGAACGGTCTTCAATTGGGATCTGTTTACGATCTTTCGGAAAAAAAATTGGGATCTGTTTACATAAATTTGGACTTTTGCTATTCAGATCTCTGAATTCTTTGCTGCTGGTTCCAAGAGTAACTGTTTTGCCCATAAGGCGCATTGTTGCCTCGTCAATGGGCTGGGTATTCTGCTCACAGTCCTGGTGCATAAAGCAGCTTTGCAGCCCAAGTGGCTTCCGTTGTGGATTATAGAACTCCGCACATTGAGAGCAAGAACATACTGTTGAAAGCTCTTGCAGGTTGTTGAATGGACACTTGTTGCTCGGGATTGTGTGCTTATGAGTGTCCATTCTTTCAGGACATGGCAACTGTCTGAAATCCATCTCTGTTGACGCTGCGGGAGTGAAGTGAGGAGGCTGGTCTGTTGTATGTATATTTGGCACATGATGGCTGGGTTTCAAATTGACATTATCTGCGTAAATTGTACGAGTGTAACAAGCTGGAAAAGCTGAAGGGCGTGAACTATCCCCCAAGTTCTGCCTCTTTGAAATGTCAACAGAACTAGGGGTCCCACCTGGATGAAGCTTCACGAATTCACCAAGTGAATTTAGAGGAAGCCCGACATAGTCATCCCTCAAATACTTGTTCCTACATGCAGCTACACAATCCGTGGCTGGTGCATCTGATGGCTTCTTTGATCCTGATGAGGAGCTTATGCCATTCATCACATCTTTACCAAAACTAATAAACTTGTGATGAAACTTGCCCTGGTGGTGATTAGTAATCATCCTTGCTGTCGATGAGCTTCTCATCCTATCATCTAAACAAGAGCTGGAAGGTTGTGACGATAAACTCCTGCAAGTATCATCAGATATTGCCTTGACTGCCAAGCTTACAGGATTAGATGATCCATGAGGTATCACATGTTTTTTTTCTCCAAGGCACTCAACATCAAGACTGATGTATTCATCGTTGTCCAGGTGAGAGTCCAGACCATTTAAGTTTTGAGAGGGCATCTTTCTAGGTAAGTATGCCAAACTAATGGAATTCAAATAGTGACTGCTATTAGAGATTTCAGTGCAGTGCTTCCTATCCACTGAATTTCTTACTACAGTCCTCTCTTTTGGTTTGGCAACAAGAGAAGTGCAGCAAACACCAGTTGATACTACAATTTCAGATAGCAAGCTGGTATCCTCAATAGAAACAGGTATAGAATCAGCATCTTGATAAGCCAACTGGAACCCTTCCTGAGAGGGTCGTCGGGATGTCTGAACTGTTTGTGGCTGCTCTGTATTATTTTCAGGTAGAGGCACAGTCGATTCAAATATGTCATGGGAAAAGGTAACATGCTTTGGTTTGCAAGAGGATTTTAATTTACACGTAACATCTGTGTTATCCAGTACTGTACTGAACCCCACTTTTGACTGCTTATTAAGTTTGCTTTGAGCTTGAACATCATTTTTTGTGGCATTCTTCTTTTTGTTTAAAAATGAAATTTTCTCTTCCTTCTTGCTTCTTTTGTCCAGCAAAAGTGAGGCTCCTTGATTTCTCTTTTTCTTTCCAAGATATTTTGTCATTTTCCTCTTTCTTATGGAATCTTGAAACAATGGAGAAATGCTGACTGATGTGGCTTTTACGCTGCCAATTTTCTCCTGAAATGAGAAAAGAAAAGCACAGATCACCTCTCTTGAAGTGTATAAACAAAAGTTCAAATTACTAGTAGTACTTTCCAAAGAAAGCAAGTAGGGAAAAAAAAGAGTAGGTACATATCTATCACAATTGAATAGACAAGAAGAAGCACATTGAAATGAATAATAAGAGCATGGCTTTGAATAACAGACTATCTCAAGAGGCAGATGGAGAGGTTTTAAATGTTAAATAACTTGTATATCATACGAAGGCCAATAGTTAATGCATAAGAAAATTAAAGGGGAAAGCAAGATAACCAACAAGAGCTTTCCAACGACAACCAAAAGGTGAAGTCATTTCACATTTGGAGAATAATTTCATGAGGAAAATCCAGATCAAACTCTTCGGATTGAACGCTAAGGGTTCTTCATCAAGTTATTGTTCGCAGATCAGCTTTCTGCTTGCCTAATCACAACTAACTATAATATAGAAATGCAAATCGAAGCAGGGCAATGTATCACAAGTTGAGCGAGAGAACAATACCTTTTTACTGAAAGCAGGTCCAATCGGCGTTGCCTTCTTTTTGAGCCCCTTGCTCGCCTTAACCTCGACGGCGAGCACCAACTTCCCCTTCTTAGCCTGCACCCCACTGACGGCTCTCTTCCCCTGACCTCCAGCCACCCGCGGCACGGCAGCGAAAAGCTCGGCGACGGACCGCTTCCGCCGCTTGGCCGCCATCCTCCTCTCCACCTCCCTCTCCTCCTCCTCCACCGCCGCCGCCTCGCCCGCCCACCACCTGAACCGCGGCACCTCCATTGGCGGCAGCGCGCCACCAGCCTCCCCGCCGAACGGCCAGCTCCCTCCCGCCGCCCGCGCCTGCGCCGCGTACTCCCTGCATTGCGGCGACAAAACGTGCGCCAAAGTCGGCGAGGTCAGACACGGAGCACCACACGCGCGTGAGAGCAGCGTACGGTAGACGCCCGTACCGGATGGAGAAGCGCGCGCCGGCGGCCGCCATTGCGGGCGGCGAGGGCGAGCAGAGCAAAGCGCTGGCCGCCTTCTCGCGGCGCCGAGGCGAGGGGAAAGCGACGGACGAGTCAGGTGGGGGCGCGCGGCGCTGCAGGAGGTCTTGGCAGTGAAGCTTTCACTGTGACTGGTGTGCGGAGGCGTCACGCGCTCGGTGATTGAGTGAGACGGTGCGCCGTGAGCTGGCCTACCCGCCGCGGCGACACTGAGTGGGTGGGCGCGCCGCGCGCCTGCCGACCTGTGTGCCTGACATACGCCGCTGCTTCCGCGAGGCTTTACGTCGTCTTGGAGGAGAGTGGTGCACAGGATGCATTACATTTCAAGACACGAGTGAAAAAGCTTCGCACTTTTGCCGGCAAATGATATAACGAAGAGGGGAGCAGATGAGGTAGGAGGAATAGCATTTGAAATTGTATCTGAAATTTATTTTTTTTAAAAAATGAATAATTGATTTTATCTGTTCATTGATCGATGTGATGGCTCTGAGTATAGAAAATCTGCTTATTACTTTCGTCTTGTTCTCGTGCAAGCGGTGCCGATGCACTCATGCACAAGTGCTGATTTGCTGAACCAATCTCTGGGTGAGAAGGCGAGCGCTCAGTAGGATGATGACTGATGACCGGCTCAGCGCACCTCGCCTCGCCTGGGCCAGCGGCTCTTCTCTGGTATAGTACTATTTATAGTTCCACTGCAAATGCCTTTTTTTAAGGAAAAAATGAACGATACAGCAAGTGCTTTGACAGCTCCTCATCGAGAGCCTGAGTGCCTGATTACTCAGTCGGGTTAATTCCTCTGTGAACAGGGCCGTGCATGCAGCGATAGCATTGGCATTTGCTCGCAGCAAATGCCCCACAGGATCTCATCGAACTTGCATCGACGTCAAGGCTTTCCCTTTGCTGACTAGCTTTGTTATCTGCTGCTTTGCCGGACAGTGGCCACATATCATCACCGCCGGCCTTTATCCAGTGATGAAAACACTGGACGCTACCGGATATGCCCATGTCTGAGAAAGAATATGTTTAAGACACCAAAAAATCGCTGATCTACCAGAGGCACGTTTCGGGAGAGTCCGGCGAGGCCTCTCGGATTCGGGACACTCGGCTCATCGGAGTGTCTGGCATAGTGTCAGACTGTCCGGCAAGCGCTCTCGGATTTGAGCATTTAGCTCACCGGAGTGTTCGGTAATACACTAGACTATCCGGCGCCGGAGTGTCTGGCAGACCCTCTCAGGTTTAGTCTTTCAGCTCATCGGAGCATCCGGCACCGCACCGGACTGTCTAGCAAACCGTCTCGGGTTGGGGCAGAAAGACTACCGAAGTGTCCGACGTCATGCCAGAAGGTCTGGCAAGCCCTCTCGGGTTGCCGGAATTATACAACGGAACCTCCGGCATCTTATCGGAGACTCCGAATACCGGAGTGTCTGACATTTTACCGGAGACTATGATAGTGTCGATTTAGAAAAGTTTTCAGCAGATCGATTCTAATTTGCTTCTTAACTTGGGGCATCCGTTGCCCTGCAAGATAAGACCATCTCACCTCTGTAAAACAGAAGCTCATGATCGATTGAGAGGTATCTCAATCCAACCTATCATTTACCTTTACGTTTCGTTCTTCTCCAAACCGTAATACCTTTACTCGACTCTCGTGTTGTTCTTACTTCGTCCCGATGACGACCGAAAGCGATCCGGCTAGGCTGACCGAGCCTGGATCACCCATAATACGATCCTTCTCCGACGGGGTCCCTCTCGAGGCGGTTGTCTAGGTGCTGCTCAAATCCAGCATTGGAGAAATGCCGACATTCTCACACACGAACGTGCGAGCAATGTGTTGGCCCGAGATCTATTTCGGCGTCAACACACTTTTTGACGGCTCTGCTAGGGACGAGTGATTTCGGTTGCACAAACCGAATCGTTGTTCTCTACCGTGACCTTTGAGATCTTCACGATAAATATCGTCATACCGTCTTTGAAAAAGTTGCTCGAAGAGACGCGCAAGGCGTTCCTAGAACGCCGTAGGGCCTCCGAGGAGGCGCGGAAAGAGCTGGAGTTGCAAGAGTACTTGTCGTGCTTCAAGAAGGATCGCTGGTTCTTCCGACCATCGTCGATGATGCAGTCATGAGTGCTGCAAATGTGAGCACATCTTCGTACCCTTCCGTTACTTTTGAAAACCTTTCGTATTACTTTGTCGATCTAAAAAGGGTCTTGACTAATGATATGCAATACATGATACAAGAAAACTTGTTGTGGCACCCCGTTTCCGGAATGCACTGTGATACACGTATCAGTCTCTGGATCAGTAGCTGATACGCACAACACAACAGAATGTATATCAAAAGTATACTTCGAAAAAAAAATAGATACCTGAGATAGAACTTTTAGCGGCATGCAGTGAGGATCTCTATGATCTAACACTGGCGACTAGCCAAAAGTGAAGCAAGCAGCGAAACACCAAGCCCCAAATCCACAAGCAGACTTGGGAAGCAGAACGAAAACACAGCACGTCGTCACTTACTCGGTCCTCTCTGTCTAAAATCACAAATGCAAACAGGTGAGTACATAAGGTACTCAGCAAGCTCCAACACTAGGCAAGGGTATATATATAGATGCACATTTGGTTGTAGCAAGGATGAGGCTAAAGGGTTCATTTTTGCGCAAAGCCGGTTTTATGCAGAGTTTACTACAGAAGCTTTTAAAAAGGGGATAAAAACGTATATTATCTATATTTTAGTAGGTTGCTCCTGTGGGAGATGTTCATCGATCCCATTAGTACCCATATTTTAATCGGGGCACTGGCACGCAACCGTACGGACCCCTGACACACAGCCTACACTTTTCAAAAACATGGGCACCTACACCCACTCACACACTAAGAATATCATAGAAAACTAATCGTAGGGTACCCGAACAAATAGCATGTCAATACCGTGACAACGGCCATTTCAGAATGATTTTTACACTCTGCAGAGGTTGTACACTGTACCCATAGGCTATGCCTTCTTTCGCGAGCAAGAAAAGCATAACGTTTACCCCACAACTACATAGGTTTCCACAGATTCTACCCAAGATGTACACAGGGGCTATCCATCGGGGTATCACTCTCCCGATGATGCGACAATACATTTTCGAAGCCGGATCGTGAAGATTTACCACAGTCACGTCTTTTCCTGGTCCCCTTCTCTACACCGGGTATTACCAAACCAAGGGCTATATCCGTGGGCTTACGGTCCTATGACGCGAGCAATTACATAGTCGAGAGTCAGACAGCGAGTTATCTCACGCCTTCTCCAGTCCCCTTGTGTCCTACCGATCTCCTAATAGCTCGATGCGGAATACTTACATAGCGAGAATAAGTCTTGCCCAATATGTACAGGTTATGTAGTTGCACGAAATTGCTAAGTCGAGAACTAACGAACCGATCCTTATATGGCAGGGGTGGCGGACTCGTCCACGACGGGTGGACCAAACTGAAGCCTACACACCTATCATCATCACCTCTTGTGAGCCCCATCCCACGACCAGAATCTCCCATCTTCACCTAGCACCAGTTGTACTAATCCCCACCTTTTTCTTTTAACGCACACCACCAAACATAATTTAACGCATTTTGTAAACGAATGGTGTATGGTGTGCCAGTGCAAGGCACCGCAATTGGGGTCCTAACAATTCTACTACTACAAGCCAACTCTTCGTTCTTTAAAAGTATTTAAAGATGGGAGACCTATGGTTAACAAAGAAGATATTGTCAACGGGTAATCAAGGTACTTAATATTAATGTCTAGTAACTAATATTAATATCATTAAAACAATCAATCAAGTAGAATTATAACTAACACAATGTTTTAAATCAAAATATCATGCATAGCAGTAGAGATAGGCACTATAGGAGTATTAGAAAAATATAGGTTCAATATGATCAAAGGGTTAGAGCTTGCCTGCAAACTTCCAATCTTCGGAGCTTGAGGTCGGAGGCTTTTTCATCAAGATCCTAATCTTCAATCTCTGCTTTACGTCCAAATCTTCGTGCTTCTCTCCACACGCGATCCATCTGGCTCCTTTTTAAAGCTTGACTCTTTCTTACACTCAGCGTTGTCTACGCGAAAGGAAACATCTAATTAAAAATACCGAAAAAGAAACAAAGCTCGAGAAGAAGCAATAAAATCCAATGAGCTCCAAATAAGAATCAAATAAAATCCAAAAGAAAGCAGATGACAATGATCATGTATGAACTGGCTTCTATTACATTCTAATTTATTTTAAACACTTTTATTTATTACTGAGATGATTACGTGGGTGCACTATGAGTATTGGATCATCGTTAGGGCTTTCCTAATGCTGCTATATACCAGTATGCTATGTGACATTGCACGACCAATGTGGCATGCATGTCCCGTGTGTAAGTGTACCTACATGTACATGGGTACAAGTGCGTGATAAGTACGTGATTATGATTATGTTTGTCTGTGGCACTAGTGCATGTATATACAGGCGAGATGCATGTATATAGGTGGCAGCAACTTGGGTTAGTAGGTACACAGTGTGTTATTATTTGTTGCCTAACTTCTATATGCAAGTGGTTCCTATTGTTTCACAATTAACTACCATATTTTATCCCTATAGTTAAACTAGTGAGGCTGACTGGTGGCACTTGCACTATTGTAGTATAATATGCATGAAAATCTATTGTGATTAGAGATTAATTATTTTATTTCCATAACTAAACTATTCTAATTAATTGATAATACCCTATCAATGCATGCTATCATGAAGTGCAATGCATATGCGGCTAATTAATATTTACTTAAATATATGTTTCTACTTTAAACTATAGTACTTAAAACTAACATAGATATGCGCACTTATGCATGCTAATGATGCTATAAAATCATGTTGATAACGTGGAATGCACACCAATCTAATATGAGCTATGCTAGAGAATAGGTCGCAAAAAAAAGGCACGCATTGAAACCAACTCCAATAAAACTTACTATTAAAACAACCAGCAAGATCGGATGTTGGCTGAGGTTTGGATGATTCGATGTGGTGGGGCTCGAGACAATGGTTCCAACGGTGCCAAAATAACTGAAAACGGAGTTGAGGTGTGGCGGTGGTGAAGCGAACAATGTGTTCAGGATGGAAAACAGGAAATCCCCTGTGGACACGTTACCCGGCACGTGTCCACGGCTGTCGGGTGTATGCAGGTGTGAATCAGAGGACAACCTCATGGTTATGCTGCCCGGTCTGTGTTCACTGCTGGACACGTGCGGGCGCGAAGTGGTGAAACAGCCTCGTGGTCACATAGTTCGGCCAGTGATCTCGATCATTTTGTGACATTGTCGGTAATCTGTGATCGTGCTGTGGATCAAACTGCCGGTGCCGTGTCCAGGCTTCAGGACACGTGCATGAAGCCCGACAGTGACCCAGCTCTGAGGCGCATGGTAGACAAAGTGTTCGAGCCCGTGGACACACGGTCCGGCCTATGTCCACGGCCCCTGGACACATACGTGTCCAGAATCGGGGAAAATCCCGTGGACACACGATTCGGCCTGTGTCCATGGCCCCTGGACACATGGGTGCCCAGAATCAGGGATTTCTCCGTGGAAACAGAGTTCTGTGACGTGTTCGTGGACACGTGAACATGTGAGCTGTGACCGTGTCTGTGGACACGTGGACACGTGAAGCTGTGACGTGTCAGTGGACACATGAGCTGTGATCGTGTCCGTGGACAAGGGAAAACTGTGATAGTGTCCGTGGATACATGAAATAGTGACGTGTCCGTGGACACGTGGACTGTGACCATGTCCGTGGACACGTGAAATCGTGACGTGTCCGTGGACACAAGAACTGTGACCATGTCCGTGGACACGTAAAATCGTGACGTGTCCGTGGACACATGAACTGTGACCATGTCCGTGGACACATGGGCACGTGAAATCGTGACGTGTCCGTGGACACGGGAACTGTGACCATGTCCGTGGACACGTGGACACGTGAGTGTCCATGGACACGGGAACTGTGACCATGTCC
>BCLF01000027.1:1670517-1685745 GCA_001602275.1 Zoysia japonica | reverse complement strand
GCGGACGGCGGCGTGGGCCGGAGCGGCGCAACGCGACGGCAAGCAAGACGGTGAAGGACGAGCGGTGCGCAAGGTTGTCGTCTCCACGAGCTGGGAGGTGACGATGGTGAGTGACGAGGCGGCCGAGCGATAGTGTGCGTTATGGCGCTCGTGAGCTGTCGGGGAGACAGGGAACTAGGCAGGCGACGTGCGGCGCGGGGCGGCTGCGTGGCAACCTAGAGAGCGGCAGGGAGCGCTTGCGTTGCGCGTGGCAGGGCGCGTGGCGCCGCACGCACTGTCGTGCTGTGCCAAGCAGAGAGAGAGAGAGAGAGAGAGAGAGAGGAAGAGGAGGAAAGGAGAAATGCGTCCTAGGTTCCAAATTTGGATTTTTGGAGTTTTGTGTGATTTAGATTGAATTTAAAGATTTGGTTGGATGGATTCGGAATTTCAAAAGAATTTGGTGTGTTTAGGATTCAAAGAAATGGAGTTCAAAAGAACGCCAGAAAACAAATGATAAAACAAAACAAAAAAGGTCAAACACTTGCCACACTTCCAAATTATAACACTTTGAAATTTCCAAATTAGCTAAGTTTTAATTTAGTGAGGTTTTTACCTTTTGAAATAGGAAAGAAAGAGAGAAGAGGAGAAGGAGAAGGAAAAATGTTAGGGTGATTGTTAGAAAAATTTTGATTTTTGCATTTTTAAATTAGTCCTAAAATTTGGGATGTCACACTTGTCTAAGTCTAAAAATGTTAGTATTGTATTGTCTTCTCATTTTGCACATGTAGGTTCTACTACTAGCGCATCGACGCCGACTACATCTAGTGTAGAACAACCCCCGTATGGATGTCGTTGAACACGTTTAGTGGACAAACTAGTTTTCCATCGCATGTGCAAACTAACGCTTTAGTAGTGTCCCCCGCTAGTGTAGAACCAATCACTAGCATCTCCAATCTAGCCACGAGCCGATTGAATGAATTGGCTAATTTTATTCCTTCTATCCCACCAAGCGGTACGGGTATCGCTCATGGCCCTATCCCTAACTAATTATTTAGCGCCATGAAAACGAGCACACATCCTTCACCACCGGGCACATCCACTAGGTCACCCATTGCCAACATAAAAGAGTGTATGACGCGCATTAAGGAGGACTTAAACAAACAATTTCGTGTGACGGTAGGGGTAGACCTCAAGGGAAGAGACCGAATTTATCAAAAATTGTACCCCACGAATTTTGATTCGGTCCCGTATCTGTTGGATGGTGTGTTCTCGACTTCATCAAATTCAATGGCGGAGATAGAAAAACCACTTGGGAACACGTTAGCCATTATATAGCACAACTAGGAGAGGCGGGTTTTAGTGAGGCTTTGAAAGTACAGTTGTTTTCTTTATCACTAACCGGAACCGCTTTCTCTTAGTTTTCATCATTGTCCTCGAGCTCCATATACACGTGGGAGTCTTTAGAGCGCAAGTTTCATGACTAGTTTTATTCTGGAGACAACAAGTTAAAGTTGTCACATTTGACATCGGTTCGGCAAGGAAAAAACGAACCCGTCGTCTATTATCTTCGGCGGTTTAGAGATGTTAAGAAACGATGCTTTAATTTAACAATTTCTAAAAAGGATCTAGCCTAGCTTTTAGTGGTTTGCGATCGCATCTTAGAGAGAAGTTGGAGGGATACAATTTTATTACACTCACTCACCTCCAACAAAGGGCTTCAGCTCAAGAAAGCCGAAGTAAAAAAATAAAACATGATTACAAGACCCACCACAGCGTGCACATCGGGAAATATGATTCGAATAGCTCCTATGATGATTCCAATGATATTTTGGTTGTCGAGTTCGTTTGACCATCTAAGGCCAAATCGTTTGCTTGTGATTCGCTCAAACCGGTTTATAAGAATCGAAAAGACAATATGAAATACACCTTTTACGTAGCTAAATGCGATAAAATATTCAATGAGTTACACAAAGGTAGATACATTAAGATTGCATATACTTTACCTCCGACGGATGAGATTAAGCGTAGAGCATATTGTAAATGGCATAACTCTTATTCTCATGCTACTAACGATTGTAATGTTTTCTGTCGACAAGTCCAATCGGACCTTAATGAAAGACGATTGAGTATTAAAGAGATGCAT
Source organism: Zoysia japonica (assembly GCA_001602275.1). Classification (NCBI taxonomy): domain Eukaryota; kingdom Viridiplantae; phylum Streptophyta; class Magnoliopsida; order Poales; family Poaceae; genus Zoysia; species Zoysia japonica. The sequence continues at coordinate 1,683,623 of BCLF01000027.1, read as the reverse complement.
ATCGACAAACATCTTTTCCCCATCAACACTCTAGAGCTCAAACCCAAGGTGTTGATTCAGCCACATCAAGCCGATATAATCAAGGGGAAGAACGTGATCATCGAAGAGGAGATGCCTATTTCTCTGAGTGAGAAAGGGGCCTATAGGAAAGTGGTGCTAGAGAAGTCCCCCGATGGTCAAGAGTCTCTCAAGGTCACTATCTAAGGCTCTACACCCGGGGGGGCAAATTACACAGCCAAGATGATAAAGCCGAAGAACCCTGAGGTGAGCAAGTGGAAAGTAAACCAAGGCAAGGCCATGGACAAGAAGATAGGGCCTAAAAGCACATTTGACCGTCTTATGGCCAAGTACAAAAACCAAAAGATCGATTTGAACAATCGTTTTATGAAGCGGCCAAGGTCACCACCAAGGGGAGGCAGCCCACCTAGGAAGTGGATGAGGCAAACTGCGGATGCTCGTGGGCCTCTTCCTCTTCCTCCACATGGGTTCGGAGTACCACCGCCATGGTTTCATCCTATGCCTTGCCCACCGTTCTCGGTGTGGCATCCATACATGGGACCGTGGATGTCGGTGCCACCGATGCTCGTGCCACCTATGCCCGTTCCGCTGATGCCATATCCACCATTCTATCCGGGGTGAAACGGTTCGAGGGGAGATGTCTTCGCAGGGCTCTTCGGCCCTATTGCGGATCGGTAGGAGTTTGGACCGATCAAAGTGCAAGGAGGGGGCTCCACCACCGCGCCTAAGCAAGAGTGGCGCCCAAAGCAAGGTAATGAACCTGCCCCTTCCACTTTCGTTCACCAAGAAAGCACATCCGAAGGTGTCGTGAAAATCGGCACAACCGATGTCAAAATTGGGGGAGTCTTCACGGGACCGATCACTATGAATGATCCGGTCGAAAAGACTTCCCATGATCATGAAGCTAGCAGTAGAAAGAGCTCCTCTAAGTACACACAACTGAGGTGGTGTCCGCCTGGTTTGACCCACACTCAAAAGAGAAAGCTTCAAAGGCTGCATCTCCGAAAGATTCGAGAGGAAGAGCCAGAGAAGAAGAGAGATGAGGTCTTCAATGAGATCAAGCCGATGGTCCCTTAAGATAAGCAGTGCAGAGTGAAGGAGCTCGAGGCTCTCACTCCACCGATGATGGAAGAAGTGGTGGCTACTTCGAAGGCACTAGGTTTGGCCGACGCCATCTTGGGAGAGGATTCTACAGCGCCTTCGCCCACGGAAGACGTCAATATGTCTGAGTTCGACGACGACGACCTTTCAGACTATGAGCGTACACCACCTCAAAAAAGTATGGACATTAACACTATTTGTTTATCTCTTTTCGATTATTCTCTTGTAGAGAAAGAAGAGGTTATGACACAATTTGACTTTGAGTCCAAAAGTGCTATCTTTGAGAAGCCTAAGAAATCGAAGAAACATTTGGAGCCCTTCTATGTGAGAGGTCATATCAATGGTACATCGATTTCTCGCATGTTTGTAGATGACGGTGCTATTGTTAATCTAATGCCATATTTTTTGTTTAAGAAGCTAGGTAAGGCCGATGATGAGCTCATTTGGAGCAACATGACTTTGAATGGTGTGGGAGGAGCAGACTCTATCGAGGCTAAAGGGGTCGCTTCTATGAAGCTCACCGTTGAGAGCAAGACCATGGCTACCGCTTTCTTTGTTGCCGATGTGTGCGGTAGTTATAGCTCAATCTTAGGGTGTGATTGGATTCACGCCAGTAGATGTGTTTCTTCTACATTGCATCAATTCTTGACATAATGGGTTGGTGACGATGTAGAGGTTGTTTATGCGGATGCATCGACTTGTGTTGTTATAGCCGAATCATGTTCTTTGCCGCATGACACTGTCAAGTGCTTGACCGGTTTAGACTTGACAGATTATGATTTTTTTAGTGTAACTAGAGATGGTTTTGTACTCGTCAATGTAAAGCCGATGAAAAATCGGCTCAATCATATAATGTGATTTAATGGAGTCTAATCTTGATTGGTTGCAAAAGAGAGTGGAACACTATCGGTCCAACATGAACGATATGTGCGAAGCTATAGAGGAAATAGAGGACATGGATAAGTTAGCACTAGGATTTGCATCGGCTGACCCTCTTGAGTAGGTGAATCTTAGAAGCGATGATGATCCTAGGCCAACTTTTATAAACAAAAATTTGAAAGCCGATTACAAGATGAAGCTAATCGGTTTGCTAAAATAATACGTGGACTGTTTTGCATGGTCTTATAATGAAATGTACGGGTTGAGCCGCGAGCTAGTTGAGCATCGGCTTCTGATCAAATTTGGTTTTAGACCCTTTAAGCAACCGATTAAAAGATTCAACCCAAATATGTATGATCGGATTAAAAAAGCGATTAACCGATTACTTGATGCGAAGTTTATAAGACCTTACAGGTATGCGGAGTAGATATCCAACATCGTGCTAGCAGAGAAGAAGAACACCGGTAAGATAAGAGTTTACATTGATTTTAGAAATTTGAATAGAGCCACTCCTAAAGATGAATATCTTATGCCCATAACCGATATGTTGATCAATGATGCTTTCGACCATAGAGTTATTAGTTTTCTTGATGGTAATGCGGGATACAACTAAATCTTTATAGTCAAAGAGGATATGTCTAAAACTATTTTTAGATGTCCTATTTTTTAGATTGTTTGAGTGGGTTGTCATGACTTTTAGGTTAAAGAATGCAAGTGCCACGTATCAAAGAGCTATGAATTTTATCTTTCATGATTTACTTAGTGTCATCATGTAGGTTTACATAGATGATATGTTCAAATCGACCGCTTTAGATTCTCACTTGGCCGATTTGCAACTCGCTTTGAACCGAATCCGTCGTTTTGGTTTGAAAATAAACTCGCTCAAATGTGCTTTTGGTGCATCGGTCGGGAAGTTTTTAAGCTTCATAATCCATGAAAAAGACATAGAAGTAGATTCTAAGAAGATAAAAGCAATTAAAAATGTGCAAGCGCCTACATGTAAGACAGAGTTGCAAAACTTCTTAGGCAAAGTAAATTACTTGAGGCGGTACATATCTAACTTATCGGAAAAAATCAATGCATTTACTTCTATTCTTTGGTTAAAGAATTCATTTGAGAGGCAAAACAGCAAGAAGCTTTTGAGAAGATCAAAAAATACTTGTCTTCGCCACTTGTTCTTAGGGCGCCTAAGTGGGGAGTCCCTTTTTGTCTCTACTTAGCGGCGAAAGATGATGTGGTTGGTGCTGTTTTGACACAAAAAGCCGAAGAGAAGGTGTGGTCACATATGTGAGCCGGCGGTTGATTTATGCGGAAACAAGACTCTTATCGAGAAATTTTGTTTTTTCTTGTATCATGCTTGCACCAAGTTGAGACACTATTTGTTATCTAGTATTTGTGTGGTTGCTTGTCAAACTGATGTTATCAAACATATGCTGCATAGACCGATTTCTAGTGGTAGGCTTGGTAAATGGGCTTATGCATTGATTGAATATGATTTGGCTTATGAATCATTGAAATCCATGAAAGACCAAATTATCGCTAATTTTATAGTTGAACATTGGATTGATTTAGATCATGATTTGGATGTTGGTTATGTCACTTTTACCCCTTAAAAATTGTATTTTGATGGATCGGTTTGCAAAGAGGGTCAAGGTGTTGGTGTAGTATTAGTTTCTTCTCAAAATGCACACTTTGAATTCTCAAACCCATTGGAGTATGATTGCACTAATAACCAAGCCGAATATGAAGCATTATTGTTCGGCTTGGAGATGTTAGAGTCCATGAGGGTTAAACATTTGGAGGCTTTTGGCGATTCGTTATTAGTAGCGCAACAAGTTGCTGGAAATTTTCAATGCTTAGATGAATCGTTGAATACTATTTTGGACAAATGCCTATACATCATTAAAGGGATAGATGAGTTTAATATACATCATGTGCATAGGCTAGAAAACAGTAAAGTAAATGAGCTGACACAACAAGCATCGAGTTCTAAGGTTAGTAGAGGTAAATTTTCAGTTATTAAGAAACCGATGCTTGAGGTGCTAGAACTAGATCATTTGGATACTAACACGTTAAAACGTGATAGTGCCGAATCGCTTGACTGGAGGCCACCCATAGTTTCATACAATTATAGTCCAACCCAAAGTGTGGATAGAAAGGTTCGGCACGTAGGTTTCAAATATACTTTAGTTGATGGTAACTTATACCGTCGAATGGGAGATGATTTGCTCTTGAAATGTTTGGGTAATGATGAGGCCAAAGTGGCTATGGAGAAAGTTCATGAAGGCATTTGTGGTACGCATCAATCGGATAAAAAATAAAATGATTGTTAAAAAGGGTCGGGTTATATTGGCCAACCATAATTGACAATTGTTATCGTTACTATAAAAAATGCGAAGAGTGCCAAAGGTTTGGCAATATTCTATTGGCACCCGCTGTCATGATGAACCTCATCATAAAACCATGGTCATTCTGAGGATGGGGATTGGATTTTATAGGGCAAATACATCCTTCATCTTCGAAGGGGCACCGTTTGGTGTTAATTACTTCACTAAATAGACCGAAGCAGTGGCTCTCAAGAACATGACGTACAAAGAGGTAATTGAGTTCTTTACCGAGCATATTATTCATAGGTTCAGCATATCGCAAACTTTGACTACTGACCAAAGTACTTCCTTTACGTTTGGTCATGTCAAAAAGTTTGTCGAATCTTATGGGATTAGAATACTCAATTCATCTCTGTATTATGCTCAGACCAATGGTTAGGTCGAGTCTAGTAATAAAACGTTAATCAACTCATTAAGAAAAAAATAGAAGACCATCCTAAGAGATGGCATGAAGTCTTATCGGAAGCTTTATAGGCTCATCGGATATCTAGTCATGGGGCAACTAAGGTAACACCCTATGAACTTGTGTATAAACAAGAGGCCGTTTTACCCGTCGAGGTAAATCTGGGAGCTCTAAGATTAGCTAAACAAAATGATTTATCTACTGATGAGTATAAAACTTTAATGCTAGACAATATTGACGAAGTCACGATAAGCGTTTGAGTGTCTTGAGAAAAATTGAGAAAGATAAGGCGAGAGTTGCTAGAGCTTACAATAAGAAGGTAAAGGTTAAAACTTTTTAGGGGAGCGAATTAGTGTGAAAAACTATTCTGCCCATAGACTCAAGAAGTAACAAATTCGGGAAATAGTCTGCTAGTTGGGAAAAGCCATATAGAGTATTGAAAGTCATTGACGGGAATGCATACATGTTGGAAAATATCCGAGGAGAATCGTTATCTAGGGCCTTTAACGGTCGATAATTGAAAAAGTATCATCCAAATGTATGGCAAGAAACTTAAGAGAGGAGAACGGTCGATATCAAGAATATCATTGCTAAAAATGATGCAATGATCGATGCGTCGAGAGGACCATCGCCCTTAAAGATTTTTTTGTGCTTAGAATGTTTTATGGTGCAAAAACTTCACCAAAAAACAGAGGGCATATGTTAACACCCAAAAATCGCTGACCCACCGGAGTGTTCGGCATGTTGCCGGAGAGTCCGGTAAGCCCTCTCGGGTTCGGAGCACTCGGCTCACTAGAGTGTCCGGTATAGTGCCAGAGTGTTCGGCAAGCGCTCTCGGATTTGATCATTTAGCTCACCGGAGTGTCCGGTATTACGCCGGACTATCCGACGTTATGTTGGACTGTCCGACAGACTCTCTCGGGTTTAGGCTTTCAGCCCACCGGAGCGTTCGGCACCACACCGGACTGTCCGACAAGTTGTCTCGTGTTAGGGCAGAAAGACCATCGGAGTGTCCGACGTCATGCCGAAAGGTCCGATAAGCCCTCTCGAGTTGTCAGAATTACACGACGAAATCTCCGGCATCTTACCAGAGACTTCAATCACCGTAGTGTCTGGCATTTTACCGGAGACTCTGGTAATGTCGATTTAGGAAGGTTTTCAGTAGATCGATTCTAATATGTTTCCTAACTTGAGGTTCCTTTGTCCCGCGGGGTAAAAACATCCCACCTCTATAAAACAGAGGCTCATAGCCAGTTGAGGGGTATACCAATCGAATCTATCATTTACCTTTATATTTCGTTCTTTTCCAAACCTTAATCCACTTACTCGACACTCGTGCTGTTCTTCTTACGTCCCAATGACGACTGAAGGCAATTCGACTAGCCTGACCGAGCTCAGATCAGCTAAAAGACAATCCTCCTCCGTCAGGGTCTCTCACAAGGCGGGGTTATCTAAATACTGTCTAAATCTGACATTGAAGAAACGACGGCGTTCCCGCACACAGATGTGCGAGCATTATGTTAGGCCAGGATCTATTTCGACATCAACAGAATCAATCATGTGACACAGCCTTTCTGGATTGCAGTAAAGATGCAGCAGATAGATGCCACTGTGGCTTTGTTCAAAAGGGCAGGACGAGCGCTGTCGGTTCCATGTCGACGACAGAATTTATAAAAAACCACAATAATGTAATCCTCGGATACCATAACAGGAACAAGGCCTCCAGAATAGATTCCTCTGTTGCTGCAGTATTGGGTTGTTCATACATAGATCCTAGTTCCAAATGGTAAATACATTAGATGATCTCTCTCAGACACACCGGAAAAAAAAACAAACATAACTGAGGTAACACAGGCTGACAGGCAAAGTCTTCAGAATGGCCATGTAACTGGTCTCGCTTGTATTGGCAACGTGTGCACCGAATCATAACAATGTCAAGCGAAATATCAGAAAGCGTGTACTGTGCATCTAGTAAAGGCAACAAAAATGGAAAAATGAATATCGAACAAGTGGACTCTAGTTTGCCAGTACAGGATGAAACTAGAATCCTTATCTCTATGAAACGGCATAAAGTAGGACTGGGAAATGCTGCACCGATAGGATAGGCCACAAATCCTGCATAAACTCAGCACACTGTTCAGAAACCCTGCACAAATAGATCACTGGTATTACGGGATGACAAATGCCTCAAAATACTCGATGTACCCTCGCCTGCTGGATTCTGCAACTAATGCAGCAGAGTTGAAATAAAGTTAACATGAGAACAAATTGTTGTTAAATATCCGATAACATTCCACATTATATGCTCGAAATAGCACTAAGAAACTGAAGAGACAGTTTATATGCAGCTGATTGGAACCACCAGATAAAAAGGGCCAAATCCAGTAAGATAGAAACTACCTTACAGCTTAGGCAAGACTGTTCATAGAACACATAGATAGCTTCAGGAGAATGCAGGAGGCTTATTTCTCTAGGAATCCCTGTTTCAACATGAGAACATCATGCTATATTTCTGGTCACACTAGAAACAAGTCTCTTTGCAAATAATGTAAATGCACCATGGCTCACTACTGCGCTACCTAGGCCTTAACAGCATCTAAAGTACTTGAGATGCAAAGGGATTTATATTTTTTCAGTTCTTACTGTTTGAAATAGTTATGGATTTGAATTACAATCCAAACAAGGATCAAGCTTAACTATACATGAAACGGATTTGGCAGAACTTGCACAGGGAAAAAATGGCTTCAGAATATACAGAGAGCTCACTTCTCTGAGGACAATAAAATTCATGTGAAAACAAGAAGATAAAAATCTGTAAGGTTTGCCACCTTGAAGTATGTTTTGTTTTGCTACTCCTATTGTATAATAGGTGTAATCCCTAAATTTAAATTTGTAAATCTCATAGGTTTTATAGCACATGAGTTCTTGACAGGTGAAATGAACTTACTGCAAATGAAAAGCATTTGGATGTACCATCAAATTTTTTAGAAGCTCTGAAAAAAAAAAAGATGCCTATTACCATATTATATCCACTACGATGTTCAGCAACACTACTGCAGATTGCTAAGGATTGCCAGTGGTTCACAGGAACTTGGAAGTTTTCTGAAAAAATACCAAACTGAATTCACGAACACAGAAAACAACTCCACTCGCTGAAGTGCGGAATCTCAAATTCAGAAAGGTGAATATGACAACCTCCATCAGCACCAATATAAATAGTCCAAGCTTAGACTGCAGCTTCCTCAGGTACATAGCAAGGTAGTTCTATATCGAGTAACACCCAAGATCATAACGGGTAGTTTTTTCTCCAACATATGTCAACAACTGAGCCCTTGGTTCTGGCTCATGTTGTACAGGATGTGTTGGATCCGTTCACACCAACCATCCCACTGAGAATAACATACAGCAATAGGCTACTTCTGGCAGGAGCTGAGCTAAAACCATCTGCAGTTGTCAGTAAACCACGAGCCGATATTGGTGGCACTGATATGAGGGCTTTCTACACTCTGGTAAGCTCAGAATTTTACCAATGTGTGCTACCAAATTGGAGGATGTGAAGTGTTTATTAGATAAAAATACTACTCTTTCCAGAAGATTTATGACATAATTGGTAAAAAAAAAAGTTATAGCAAGGTCCTATAGCTGATAATAACTACCAGTTGTATGTTAACTTGTTTGCGTTTCACATGAGAAGGTACTGGTAGATCCGGATGCGCCAAGTCCAAGCAACCCATCGCTAAGGGAGTACTTGCACTGGTATTGAGTGCAATCTGAGATCTGATTATTTTGTTATTTTGTTTTGGATTGTTGATCTCCCCCCTGGGGTTGGCCTTTTTTCAGTTTGTATTGTTATAATATAATTGTTTTTTTTTTGTGTGCGTAGGATGGTGACAGATATTCCTGAAACAACAAGTTTCATCTTCGGTATGAATACAATGCCTATAGTGATATGTTGTTCCTTGCAGTTTCAGCTGAATTTCTGACAGAATTAAGATATAATAAATAAATTTGTCATCAAACTAGAATATACTAAATATGAAGACTCTTAGAGTCATGTACTTAGAGGGCCTGTTCGATTGAGATTTTAACAGCGGCACAGCACAGCGGCAACACAGTTGGCTAGCATCCGAATGACTTAGTTACAGTATGCAGTGCAGCAGCAAAAAGCCATTAAAATCTGATCCGAACAGAGCCAGAATCTTTCTATCCTACTATGATGTATAAAGATAAATACTTAAGGATGTTAAAGTTAAGAGCTTTTCTAACTTTTTTTTTTTTGGAAGTTTGAAGCAAGAACTTTAGAAATAACATTGGCTTGCGGCTTAAACAAGGAGACTACATCTAAAGGATTTCTTTAGAACAGAGAGAATAAACTAAGCTACAGATAATTAGAGAGAGAGAGAGAGAGTAGATTACTCTCATGATTTATTGAAAATGTTTGCATACAATCTAATGCTCCTTCAATTGTTCAGTTAATATGCTAGAGTGCTCTTGCAGGCCAGGAGTTAGTATTTTATGAGAGACCAGAACCAAGATCTGGCATCCACAGGATGGTATTTGTGCTGTTCCGACAACTTGGCAGGGGGACTGTTTTTGCACCCGAAATGCGCCATAACTTCAACTGCAGAAGCTTTGCACGGCAATACCACCTCAGCATTGCTACTGCTACATATTTCAACTGTCAAAGGGAAGGTGGATCAGGTGGAAGAAGGTTCAGGGGTGAGTAGACCATGATTATCGTGTTGCCACACTATAGAAACATTACAAAAAATATTCAATATATTGAACTGCAATGTACCACCTCTATATGGGCTTGACAATTATCTTGAAGGATGATGAAAGAGGCATGGAGAATTGAGACTTGAGAGCCTAGTCAATAAATGGAATTATAGTTCAATTACCAGTACACTTGACGTATAATTCAGATAAAGTATTTTTCAAGGAATACCAAATATAGTTGCAGACCTTACAGAGCAGCTGTTTTGCATTTCAACATGCATTATTCAACAAACTCGCCCAAAGTTGTTTTTCACAGAATACCAGGATACATCAATATTTTTACATCATTCCTTGCCCTGATCGGAATCAGAAATGCTACCGCTGATACCGATCAATGCTTATTCAGGAAAACAAACAGTGCATAGAAAATAAAACAAGGTGCTTATATAGCATTCTCAAAAGGATAAAAGTGTCCAATTTACTCCCCTCAAGTATAGTTAAAGTACAAATAACCCTTTAAACTATGTTTTGGTTTATTTGACCCCGCCAAAACGTGATTTTGAGTTACTTTATCCCCTCATGAAATTTGTAGTTGAAAGGATTATCTAGACTTATCCCAAATAAACAAAACTATCCTCATGAAATTTGTAGTTGAAAGGATTATCTAGACTTATCCCAAATAAACAAAACATAGTTTGAGGTTACTTGACTTTGGCTATACTTGAGAGGAGTAAATTGGACTTTATCCATTCTCAAACTTAACTTACATCAGAACCAGCAGCACCACGGAGATTAATAAGCTGATCACTTCTTCTCAAGATGGCACACCTCCACCAGTTCCCATGATTCACAAATTTTATCTTCTCTATCAGACTTATAGAGGGCAAGCTCAGAGATCTCAAACTGCAGTCCACATATATACTTGTCCAGCTCCTCTACCTTCTTCCTTCCTCCTCCTCCTCATCTGTCAGGTCTCCGTACAAGAGACTCACATGCGGTATATAAGCTGCAATGAGAACAGAAAAAAACACGTCATCAAGTTGACAACTTGTGACTTCTCAGGGAGCCCAAAATAAAAAAAAACTATGATAGCACACTCACGGGTCGGTCTCTGGTAACCGAAGTGCTCACAGAAGTGATCGCTTGTTCCCACTACCTGAAAACAATTCAGAGAACTCGATGCACGCAAACTAGGTCAAACTACACAATCGTTACCGCTAAGGTTTACAAAACCGTTTAAAACCGACCGATTTTCGTGATTTTTGGTGAAATTGATCCGGTTTTACTAGACGACCAGGTTTTTTTAAAAAATTTAAAAAAATTTGAAAATTTGAAAAAATTTGAAATACCAAAAACCGGTAAAACCGATCGGCTAACCGGTGGGTTCCAAATTTTGAAATCTGAAAACATAAAAACTGAAAATTGGTCGGCTAACCGGTGAAACAGACCAGTTTATTGTAGCAATTCGTTCAAATTTTAAATTTTGGATTTGAAGCAGTTTTCGCCCTGACGGTTTTCGTCAAACCGGCCCCGACCGATTTTAGTGGTTTAAACGAAATCATAAACCCTGTTACCGCTAGGTGAAGGCGCGAAGCAAATCAGAGTTGAATATTCGCGCTGCACCACAGATGAAGCGAAGCGCGTCTAACAGCAAACCTCGGGTGTGGGTTCGAGCAGGAGGTAGACGCACTCGTAGAAGTCGCCGCCGCAGGCGACGCCGGCGACGCGGGCGGTGCATGGACGGACCGCGACGGCGGCGTCGCGGAGCATCTCTATGGCCTGCGACATGCGGAGTCGGATGGCGCCGACGACAGTGGCGTGCGGCTCGAAGGCCGGGCCGCCGTGCGCGGCGTGCAGGGACTCCATGACGCCGCGGAGGCGGTCGCGGACGGGCTCCGGCGGGAGGGCCCACACGGAGTACACCTCCACCGGCGACTGGTCGGTGGGGTCCATACGGACCGAGTATGACAGGCAGGGCAGAGGCCGGATTCGGATGCGGGAGCGCGAAATGGGGAGTCGAGAAGACTGGATCCATGTCTTGATCTGGTCTCTGTACCGCTTCAGCTTCTTGATCTCTTTAAGAGAACCTGTCAAAAAAAAATTGCAACAAAAATTCCATGGGTGAGGGGATGATGGCCGTGGCTGCGTGCCTTGTTCATATTCTGTCGAAGACGTTGACACCCTTCTGGACCTTCTTGAAAATAAATTGAGAAAAATTTCAATTTGATACATTACCTAAACCTAGGTATAGGGGATTCGGACCAGGGAGCACCTAGGCGGAAGAGAGCGACGAAGGTCAGGGTAGCTCATACGGTGTGGTCGAGGATGCGGCAGCCGAGCGTGGCTGCGCGCGTCGGAGGTGGCAGGGCCGCAGGGGCGCGCGGAGTACCGGGAGGCTGACGGCGGCAGTTCGGCCGGAAGGGAGGCGCGAGGGGCGGGACCAATGCCGGGCGGCCGGGGTGGGGAATGTTGGGCGCGGACCAACGGCAGAAACGACCCAAGGGGCGGGGCCGGCGCCGCGAGGCCGGGGTGGGGGACCTTGGGGGCGGGCCGTTGGCTGGATGGGGCAGGGCCGCCGCCGAGCGACCGGGGGGGGGGGGGGGGGGGGGGGGGGGGGGGGGGGGGGGGGGGGGGGGGGGGGGGGGGGGGGGGGGGGGGGGGGGGGGGGGGGGGGGGGGGGGGGGGGGGGGGGGGGGGGGGGGGGGGGGGGGGGGGGGGGGGGGGGGGGGGGGGGGGGGGGGGCGGAGCAGGGTGAGAGAGGGGCTAGGGCGGCGGCTGCTGGGCTAGGAACGAATGGTGAGGATCGAGTTTTTTTTCACAAAATCCGACGGCTGAGAATCATCCGATGACGTGGCGCAACGAAGGCCCGAGAAGATGTTCCAAGATTCGTATATAAAGATACATTCCATGCTCTTGCAATGTTAAATTCAAGGTGGAAGACGTTTAATAAAATCCAATGAGAAAGATGCTATACATTCCCCGCTTATGCAAATAAGAGTTCACTTGCAAAAAGATTTGGGTTAACTTTTGGATTTTGCTTTTGCAAAAGCCAAAAAACTTAATCAAAAGGTCAGCTATGATAAAAGTTCTTTCGAGAAAATAACTTTCTCCTATTTCAAAAGCAAAAGCGCAGATCTAAACTTTTTTTGCCAGCTGTGGGTACTGGTTTATATATATTATAATTGTAATTATACATAATTATAATAATATATAATTATACTCCTTTTAGGTTTATTTGACTGTGCTTTGTTCTTCTCTTTGACCAATGATTTTTTAAAATTTGATAAACTTTATGAACACATAAATTACATATTATAAAAATATTTTTATGGTGAATTTAAATATATAAATTTTATATTATTAAAATTTATCAAATTTATATAAATTTTTAGTCAAATAAAAGAAAGAAACACAGTCAACTAAACTTAAAAATAGACTTTTTATGGGACATAAGTAAGTATATAATTATATACGATAGTGCTATTCTTCATTCGAACCCAATCGAGCGCCTCCGACCGCGCTCGACCGAGCGCGCCTCCGACCCGACTTCGCGCCCGATTCCGCGCCGCTCCTCCGCCGTCCCGCTGCCGCTGCCACTC
>BCLF01000027.1:1656720-1670160 GCA_001602275.1 Zoysia japonica | reverse complement strand
GGCGACCACCACCGTGGCCGGCGCCGCCCCGTCCGCACGGCGCACCCCACCGCCAAGCCGGCCTTCCTCTGTTTTTCTATGTCCGGTGGTGGAGAGGAGAAACTCGAGGTATAAACCCGCGCAGTTAAAGGATTCTCCGATGATGATGACGACGACGGCTGCGCCACAAGCTCGCCGAAACCCTAAAAATTACTGAATGCAATGATGTGATTCACACTGAGGAGAAGAAATGAGTGAAAAAACCGAAGAAAATTACTGAAGAAAGAAAAATTACTGATGGAGTTACTGAGCGCTTGTGATAAAATTACTCGGTGAAAATTGATCGGTGGGTGAGTGCGGGTCGCAAACGCGCTCGAGAGGGGCGCGAGGGCACGTTGGTCAATTTTAGTCAGTTGGCTTGTCGTTAGCTGGTTAATTGAGTTCGGGCTATTCTTCACCTAAGTTGACAAATAGCAAATGTATAATTATATATTACATTATAATTATATAATTATAATCTATATTAATATTATATTATATTTATAATATATATAATATTATATATATTTATTTTATAGTTCACAACCTCATAGCTGCTTTAAGCCAAATGACTTTTAACTTTCTCACAGGTCATATTATACAACATCTTTTTCTCATCTCATAGCTGCTTTTTTACGGCTCACAGCTCAACCAAACACACTGTAAATATCCCATCAGCAAGTAGTGTTTCATAATCCTTAGCCTCACATCGACATTATTGAGTAAAATTCTCATCGAGAGTAACGATCCGACAAAACCTTCTTTACAAGTACTATTTCAAACACTGGACCACAAACTGCAAATGCATATTATGCAAAAAGAGTAAGATCTAGTGCATGTCCTCCTTAGGTGTAGCATCTTTCTTTGCAGCTTGGGACTCCAACTCCTTCACTGAAGATCGCTCAGTAGATCTGTGGAAATAAAAAGATGCATGAGCTGGTATGGATTAATGTGATGCTAAGATGCAGAGGATTCACAGACGAATGTTTAACATCTCATCACTAGTTCATTTTCAAGATGAACTAATTGTTGGATCCTTCTCCATCCACACAACACTAAGCCACCCCAGATGAAAACCAAACAAAAACATGTCAACTGTTGTTTCTGATAAAAAAGAATGCTGTCATTAAATGATGTGTTAGGCGTCTAATCCAATCACAGGACAATGGAATTCCATACCAGTTGTTTCGATCACCTACTCTGCAGTCCAAATCCAGTAAGAACTGAATCAACCAAAAACAAACACTATTCCAAAACTCCTATTGCAGCCTAGATCAGTTTAAATCGGCCTCACAATCGATATTCCAGACCCAACCAGGAAGCTGAAGAGAGATGGGGAGACACAACTGCTGCTGGTTGGGACGGCAAGGGAAAGGAGTGATGTCAACTAATGTGATCCATCCTGATGACAAGGGAGGGAGGAGGTAAAGGCACACCCTCACAGCATCAGGCACAAAGACTAGACATGTTTGATATGTCCTTCCATAATTTATTTTTTTAAACTGGTTTGAATCGTCCAGCCATTCTGTTTTTTCTACTTTTAATACAAGTTCTACACCTTATTTTTCAACCCCTTTAATTAGTCAAACTGCTGTAAACTGGATGTTACTAACAAGTTTCTTTAAGGGAAATGCTTCGTTCTAAGATGTTACAGTACTAGCAAACTCTCGCATCTTCAGTCTCATGTGCAGAACAGTATCCTTGCACATCTCTTACCTCTACGCACTACAATGTGCAACGCAACTTAAACTGAAATTGCAATAACTTCACGAATACATCCAAACGAGGATGTAGTCCAAACGTGGGAGCTTAAAATCCCTCTTTTCTTTTTAAGCTTCTTACAACTATGAGCTAAATAATACCCCATTTCAAGTCGAACTTCATCAAAATAACACCAAGACCGATTGTAGCACCTATGATATCCGGAAAACCAGCTTACCCTACCCGGGATCCAGTCCAGACAAGCCTGGGCATCAAATTAGCCGCCGCACGGCTGAGGAAAGCGGCAAGAGATTAAATAAGTTAAGACGGAAGCAGAGCGAGCGTACTTTGCAGCGGCGGTGGACTCCTCCTCGAGCCAGTTGCGTATGTGGCGCACGTTGCGGCGGAAGATGGTTGCCGATTGCTTGACGTCGCTCCGCAGCAGCATCACCGCCGCGCCCACGCCCACCACCGTGAGGATGAAGTTGGTGAGCGCCATCGCGCGCGCCCCTACGCCGCTCCTACTACTCCGGTGACCAGCCGCGGCACCTCCCGCTCCGCCGCTAGCCTAGCCTCTCACGGTCCAGAACCCTAGCGAGGAGTAAGTCGCAAAGGCAACGTCGCGCCACGTAGCCCACCACCCGATCGGAGGCGAGAGGTGAGCCCGCAGGCAATTGGGCTGTAAAAATGACCTTCCCAGGCCAACGAATGAAAGCCCTTGGGAAAGGCTAATAGTGGACGATGGCCCATCTCGCTTTCAGGCCCGTCAGTTTTTGACGCTGCCGTCTGCTGTGCGTCCAACGGGCCATCGGCACACCACGATGTGCTCTTGCAAAGGCCCATCAGATGCCATTTCGCGGTTGATTGATGATGCCGATGGAGCCGCACGCGCGGAGCGCCCCCACCAGAAGAAAATCCGCCCGTATTTTCAGGTCATTAACACGCAGATTCGGAGTTATACTCCGTCGGTTTTTAATTAATGTCAGCCGATAACTTTTTAATTCAATTTTAATCATTCGTTTTATTTAAAAAATTTACTCGAATGTATAAAATTTTAAATTGTTATTCAAATAACTCTAATAATAAATCAAATTATATCAAAATATATCAAAACTTTTTAAATAATTAAAATTAAATTTAAAAATCAATAACGACATCAATTAAAAAACAGAAATAATATCCAGCGACTAGACAGTATCTTGATGCCTTGCTAAAAAAAAATTATCTTGATGCCATGGTGATTGGGGTTGGATTGTGTTGGGGTCATGCCGGCCACGGCTCATGGAGTCATGGTGATCCGAATTGCGTGACGCGCGGGCTGCAACTACCACTCATACTGTAGCTGCGTATAATGCGTGACAGCGTGACAGCAATGTTTTGTGGCGTCGCATCTATATCTATATCTATTATTATATCTATATATACTCTTTTACAATCCTTAAAAATCACAGTTTTTTTTTTACAAACAATAAAATATTCTCAAAAGATGAAGTAGACTATGTGCATACGAAAAATACATTTCGAGTAAACTTTTTACAAATTTGACGTATGAAATCTTTTCACAGACACTCTTTACAAATCTAACAGCTAAGTTTTTTTAAATTTTTCAGATCTTAGACCTACACGGATCGTTGTTAGTTAATAAAATACAATTATTCGAAACAAATATGGTGATGTTTGGTAATTAGAAAATGATGGATAGATTTGAGATTGAGAAATGAATAAATAGTTGAAATTTAATAGGACGAAGAAATGAAAGATCCAGATTTTCTCTATAATTTCCCGAACTCATTACCCACCTCCAATTCCTGATTGGCCAAACGCCACCGGATCGAAGAAAATTGTTGAAAAATAAAATAAATTTATTTTAATATTAATATATTATTTTTTAAGTTAATTTTTTTTATCGTAGTATTAATGACGCTCGACGGCTGAGACCGACGACGCTTCCCAATTCAGTACGCCGCCGCTCCCTACAGGCTAGTACTCACATCCATACACTGGCCAGGCCCGCCGCTGTCCCCGCCGGCAAGCACACGCGAGTCACACACGCAGCTTCCAATGGACTCGTCTCCGCGCCTCCACCTGCTCCCCCTCCTCCTGGCCGTCCTCCTGGCCGCCGCCGCCGCGGCGCCGGGTGTCATCCGGATGCGGAGCGCCGGGAAGGCGGCGGAGGCGTGCGCCGCACCGCCGGACCCCGCCGTGTACGACCGCCCCGTGATCGGCATCGTCTCGCACCCGGGGGACGGTGCGGGGGGCAGGATCAGCAACGGCACGGCCACCTCCTACATCGGCGCGTCCTATGTCAAGTTCGTCGAGGCCGCAGGCGCGCGCGTCGTCCCGCTCGTGTACAACGACCCCGAGGAGCGCATACTTGAGGTGTGTGCTCAGGAAAGCTGCCTTATTTACCTTCTCCTTCCTCCTTCCCTTCCTTCCTCTGCCTGGCTAGCTATCTTGTGTCTCGTCCCGGATAAGCGACAAGTCGTTGACTTATTCGAGAGAGAGTTTTCTGTGGCAAAAAGCAAATCTCTAATTTCTCCGTTGGCACACCAAGTCTCACTATACAGTTAGCTATATCGAACCATTGCCTGAGAAGTAATAAATGTCTGAAAGCTACACATATGAAGTGCTTCTTGCGTCCCCTGAACATTTGATAGTGCCCAGTTGCCCCCCTGGACACCACGTAGTAGTATTTGAATGCTGTTTCAGATCTGAGGGGGTCTCAGATGTTAGGTTGTCCTGTCTGTTGTGTTAATTAATTGAATTTTGCAATCATGTGGCCTCATGGAACGGCATGGTCCCTCCTTTTTTGTATGGCGATGCTTCTTGCTCATTCCTTTTTGTTGTATTTCTTTCAAAATCATTATTTTATCTCATGTCCCTTAACTGCAGAAACTGAGTTTGTTGAACGGTGTCCTGTTTACTGGTGGATCAGTGAAGCGTGGTCCATATTTTGAGACAGTAAAAAAGGTGTTTCAGGTACGTTACAGTTACGAGCATTAACTAGTGGATCAGAGAACCATGTCGCATATTGCAAGGATACGCACTTCACTTCTGTTGTTGTTATTATTTGCAGTACAAGATATACGATCGGACAACTCTGTGTTATCGATTTTATTTGTACAAATCATGCACAATCTTGAATCCATTTACATGTATGTGTAATGCTTTCTTTTTGTTTAGTATGCCTTGGACAAGAATGACGCGGGAGAACCATTTGCAGTATTTGCACAATGTCTTGGCTTTGAACTTGTGAGCATGATTGTCAGCAAGGTAGTTTAAAGTTTTCATTTTCTGGAGCAGAAGCAAAAGTTTCACTACTTACAAGTCTAATGACTAAANNCTTTTTTTTTTTTTTTGTTTTGTGACTGAAGTCTAATGACTAAACAGAAGGAAAGGAAAAAAAAAAATGCTTCCTTATTATAGTGTTACAAAATCGATAAATTAATGCTACAGAATGGAAGAAAGTAACTCAGTTTAAAGTCAAAAGAATATATTTGCTCTGGCTAATATAATACTGGAGCAAATGAAAAAGGCCATGAACGAGTCTAATAAAGAAAAGTCTGAACATTCTGAAATTTGTCTAGACCAAATTCCTGTGCAGTTTGCAGAAACAGAGCACTGATTGTTCTTTTACTATGATACTAGGACAACAATATTTTGGAAACCTTTGATGCCGTGAATCAAGCATCTACACTGCAGTTTCCTAGTTATTCATTGATACAGGGATCAGTGTTTGAAAGGTAGTTTGCTCACTCAACCAAATCTTTTATTTGTTATTGTTTGATTGGAATGTTAGAAGAACATTTTTTTGTGCCATCCTATAGTACAATATGATACTAGTGAAAATGCCTTATTTAGGTTACATGACACATTATGATTCATGTGAAATTGCATATTCATTACTATGTTAGCAAAATTGAAATCTTAAAATATGCAAATGGATTTAAACAATGTATATTTTGAGTAGATTCCAATATGAATTGTAGGAAAGGGTATATAGGATGGATTACTATGGCTCCATTAGTATTATGGCTGGTGTGGGAAAAAATAAATTTTACTTCAACAAAAATGCAGAAATTCATTGTCAATTGCATTTTCTTAATATTTTACTCAATATACTAACTGACAATTGGAGTTCTCAGATTTGACCCTGACCTCATCAAGAAAGTTAGTACCAGCTGCCTTGTCATGCAAAATCATAAAGTAAGTGTCACCCTTGGACCATGGTTCATTTTACTGGGATTAATATTATAATTGCTGCTGATTCTGAATAGCATCTTTCAACAATTGAATTCAGTTCCGGATTTGCATTTTCTGACGTAATTTAATTTGCCCCTTGGTCAAAGTATGGTATCTCTCCGAAGCGATTGAGGGAGAATGACGCACTATCAAGTTTCTTTAAGGTCTTAACCACATCACCCGATGAAAATGGCAAGGTACAAAATGTCTTACTCCTACAAATACAAGTCTCTCTGGGTGGTGCAAAGTATAAATAGAACGAATTTGATGAACTTCACAAATATTTGCCAAGTATCATATTTAGACATCTGGTTAGTGATCATAAATTCTTGCATTGAGTGAACTAATAGTGATTTGTTTCTCAAATCAGGTCTATGTCTCAACTGTACAAGCGCACAAATATCCAATTACCTGCACACAATGGCACCCTGAGGTGTGTGAGTTGTTATAGGTGGAATATTAGCGACGATACATTAGTGTGCCTCATTTTTTGTTTAATATTAATTCTCATAAATGGTGTTTTACACTGCCATAATTATTCTCATCTAATACAGAAAGCCATTTTTGAGTGGCGCAAACCAATGATTCCACACAGTGAATATGCAGTTCAAGTGACTCAGCATTTTGCCAATCATTTTATCAGGTTTGTGACTGTAACCTTTTATTTAGGCATGTCAAAGTTGCGTCTGCTTCATCTATCTATTGTGGATCCAACAATTAACCTTTTTCGTTCTGTGATGGAAATCATATCACAAATTGATAAAAATCCTATACTTGTGACCTTTTCCCTTTGTCTTTGTCGCTCAACAGAGCCACAATCTGTTGTCCTCCTTTTCTTTTTATCTACATGTGTAGTTTCTTTTTTGCTGATCAAAACCATGCTTTTGGCTCAAGAAAATTGGCACATAATATTAACGCTAAAAAAAATATACTTTACTAACGTAAATCAAACATTTTGTTTCTTGTAGGTAATTCTTCTATTTTGAGTATCGTTTGAGTATTGTGATTTCTGTATCCATTATGCATATGCATAAAAACTTTTGATGACAATCATATATGAAAGAAAAAAGGGATCATCTCACAGTTTGCTATGACTCGAAACAGCCAAGCTCGCAAGTCTCCTAACCGTCCTCCAGCAGACAAGGTGATGGACAACCTGATTTACAACTACAGACCCACATTTAGCGGGAAAACCTCGTGAGTCCATCTGTATCTGCATATCTTGGACAAATGCTACCGTATGTAACAACTACAGACCTGCATCAGCTAATAATTCCATGGTTTCTTTCTTCGCAGAAAATCTTTTGAAGAGGTCTACCTCTTCACCTATTAACTCAAGCCAAGCACGTACAGTCTTCCAAGATCTGATTCAACGAACTTCAAATAGTGTACATAATTCTTGGAGACCCTGTATTGTTGTATTCAACGAACTTCATAGTGTACAGAATTCTTGGACACCTTGTATTGTTGTACCCTTGCTGCCATAGAGGGGCATACTGTATTGTTGTATATACCTTGCACTGAACATAATATGCGTTGGTCTTCTACTACCGAGACTGAAGTAAAATGCCTATTATTGCCTGCCAATATTATTGCCTGCCAATATAAACATTTTCTTGTACTATTGTTGCATTTCCTTGGAGCCGCACAGAAATCTCAAGCATCTTGTAATTTCGTAAGTTATGCTTCCACAAGGACTTGACCACGTTGTATATAGGTTAATTTCGTAAAATCGCCCACTTGAATTTTTTGGTTAAATGATCTTTTTGTAAACAAAGTCAGGAAATGGATCCCAGAAAGCGTTTGAACAGACTTACGGATCTCAACACTGGCGACAAGATTTGGTTTAACTTTCGTCGTAGCTAAAGCTATGTGAGTTGTTTACATTGTTGCTGATTTGAGCGAGTGATTCTGCAATTTACATGGGACACGTCACACAATGGGCGAATCCCTGAAAAAACATCAGGCCCAACGGTGATTGTCGTTGGCTCAAGAAAACTATACCTAACGATGTGTGTCAGAAGTTATTATCATGAGCACACACGTAAAACACAAAAAGACACGCCACATTTAATACATATCGAATAAAGGTTGGTATTGATATGATGACAAAATCGCCAGATATTAGTAAGGATTATACATATCATCAGCCGAACCTAGCATGAAGCAGCACTATGCACATTAACAGACAATTCATAATAATAAAAACGAACAATTACAGGTCATTCCTGCCTAGACAATCCTTTCTTAGACAAGTCAGTGAATACCAAACAACCTCTAGTAGCATGTGTCCTTTCACAGGCTCCAACCTCCAAGCAACGCATTTCACTGCCCTTGCCCCCTCAAGTTCCAGAGTTTCAATGAATAATGAAGCAGAATAATATAGAAGCATAGGTTGAAAGGAAATGAGATCAGCATATGGACATGTGAACCTTCTCCTTGGCGGCAGCTGTTATGGTACCCCCCCCCCCCCCACCCCCGCAAAAGCAAACTGCAGAATATACCTTTTTGTAGCTCCTGTTGTAATCCCTGTCCAGACAAGAGTTAAGATGTCTACAGATGCTGATTGTAATGTACCCCGCCTGGAGAAACAGGCCATCATCTCAAATGAATCGATAATCATGTCACGCAAAGCACCTTTGACCATCCTGTCAGTCATCCATTAGTTCACTGTTCAGCTTCCATGAGAAAACTTTTAGTAAGTCAACCATCGGCACATGAAGATTATAGAAGTTCCATATGTAGCTAAGATCCTTCACACCCTTTTCCGATATGTAGCGTATCACTTATATCAATTGACGAGATAGATTTAGCTAAGTCATCCTCCAACTCTTCAATGTGGTCAGGTTCTGAAGCATTTGCTAGCGTTCTCAGCATTGCGACTACGTCAAATGTATCATCCAGATAGAACCTGGCTTTGCTAGGTTTCTGCCCCACAGTGCAAGCAAATAGTGGTGATTTTGGAGCGACAATGCCTTTTTTCATGGCAGCAGCTATGTTTTCGAACATATCTTCATCTGACCTGTCATCACCTACGCATAATACAAAATCTGCCTGCTGCCCCTTGTCCTTCATCAACGTGAGTACCTTCTCAGCAACAAGACCTTTACTGACTCCCTGCAAAGCATTAGATAAATCAAGGCGTTAGCTCCTGTGCAGGAGCAGGTAAAGTCATGAAAAATGATTGTTCTGTCACAGGCACAAAATCCATGAATTTTCATCTGTAAGATGACAAAAAGACTGACCCTTCAGGAAAGACAGCAAGAGGTCCAGAAAACGGACCTGAGGTTTTACTTCAACAATGAACTGGCCACTCTTGACAGAGACTTGCTCATTTGCTAGTACGTTATTCAGATGATCACGCAAATCCTTTGCCTGGGCAGACCCAAAGACTTGGTCTGCATCCTGATGGTGCCAAACCAATGCAGTTTCTTTTGTCTCAACATAGGAACCATCTGTTGCTTCTGTGTAAAGATTCATCACGGGTTCCGCCAGTTGCATCCATCCAAAGTCTGTGGCATGGGCATTTGTTTGCCATTCTTCATCTCTGGACCATCTAGATATTGGAATCCAGCATTTCATCATCCGTTTCATTAGAGTAGTTTAGAGAGCAGCTAATTGAACTTTAAAGTTAATTTTCCAAGCTAATGTTACTGACAGCAATAAATATACTGGAAGTAAAAGGCAACTGATAAGGAATTTTTTAACAGCAATAAATATATCCCAAACTATTGACAGAAATAATTATCTCCTGGTAATCTCATGCTTGAAACTGAATCAGGAATTTTTTTGCACATGTTCTATGAATTTATAAGCAGGTTATCCTTTCAAGTCTGACTATTATAAATCCAATTACATGCAGTGAGAAAGAACAAGGCCCAATCTAATTTTTTGAACCGATGCCCCATCTAATTGACTACTGCGAGTAAGGGAAGGAGAGGAAGGGGTAGTGAGTGAGAGAGAATAAATGCTTTGGAATTTATAGAAGAATCAACATTCAAATCCATTGAAATCTACTTGCAAGGTAGCATGCCATTGCAATCTGCAGACAGATAAATTACAGACTGCTGATACCATCTAACAAAAGTTTGAACAATAGCGATGTAACAAGTTGTACCTTAAGAAGTAACCATGTTCTGCTGCTATTCCTAGCTTTGGGCATGAGGCGAACAATGATCCCAAGCTGTCCCTGCTTCTCCCACTAACAATAAACACAATGTTATTGCTATCTGCACAAAGGGTGTTTATGATATTCACTATTTCTGCACTTGGCCCTTTGTCAATTGAAGCCTGTGGTACCAATGTACCATCATAATCAAGCATTATAGCCCTACTCTTCGCTCTCTCATAAGACATTACGATTGTATCCAAACTAAGCTTTGTGAAATGTTTGTCTAAGGCCACCACCCTGAACCCAAACCCCAATCCAACACCCCAGCATGGCTTCCTAAAGTGATCCTTGCAGGCCCTCTCCAGGTCCAGGACAAAGCTCCTTGACCAGTACACAACATCATGGGTGCTGACATAGTGGTAATGTTTTCCATGAGCCAATTGCTTTTCTTGTTCTGATGTTGAGATGGCTTCATTCAATTTCTCAGCAGTTCCTTCAACATTCCATGGGTTAACGCGGATGGCAGCACTCAATGAAGGTGAGCACCCAATGAACTCTGATACAACTAGCAAACTCTTCTTCGGTCCACTAACCTCAGGCTCAGAGCCAGGTATCCCCTGCCGGCAGACAATGTATTCATAAGGTGTCATGTTCATTCCATCCCTCACAGCCGTCACAACCACACATTCTGCTACCATGTAATAAGCAAGCCTCTCCACACTTGGTACCTTCCGGTCAATGAGAACAACTGGAGTGTACCCTGTTTGGCCGAATTCCCTGTTAATTCTTTCATAGGTCTCTCGAAACTCAGCCTGGATATCCTCCAAATTTTTTCCCTTACCCCGTGGGGGGTTTGCAATCTGCACCAACATAGCTCTTCCCTGCCACTTGGGATACATCCGTAGCATATTCTCAAATGCAAGAAGCTTCAGATTGATCCCTTTGAAGATATCTGTATCATCCACACCAAGCAATACAAGTTTCCCCTCAAATTGTTGCCGCAGCTCAGCAACCATCCTCTCCCTTTCAGGCAATCGCAACACTGATTGAAGTTGACCCATATGGATTCCCATTGGCATGATCTTGATCCCTACAGTGCGGCCAAAGTACTCCACACCAATATACCCACGCTTCGACCGGTGCTCTAAGCCAAGCATCCTGGTGCAGCAAGAGAGGAAATGTCTCGCATAATCAAACGTGTGGAACCCGATGAGATCACAATTGAGCAGCGATCTTAGGACATCTTCACGGACAGGGAGGGTGCGGTAGATCTCTGACGAAGGGAATGGGCTGTGGAGGAAGAAACCCATTCGCAGGCGGTTGAAGCGGCGCCGGAGGAAGGTGGGCAGCGCCATGAGATGGTAATCATGGATCCAGACGTAGTCGTCCTCCGGGTTGATGACCTCAACTACCTTCTCGTAGAAGTGCTTGTTCGCGAGCACATACGCCTGCCAGGTGCCGCGGTCAAACTGATTACCTTCAATGCGTGGCGCCACCTCCGCCTCCGCCTCCGCCCCCGTCCCGTACAGGGAAGAAAACAAGGGGAGCATGTAGTGGAACAGCGGCCAGAGGTAACGCTTGCAGAAGTTGTGGTAGTACCGCTCGTAGAGGTCGAACGCCAGGAACACGGGGGCGCAGCGGAAGCCGTCGATTAGGGTCTGCGATACCTCGTCCTGCTCCGACGCGGGCACGTCGGCGCGGAGCGTCCCAACGAAGAGCACGTCCATGTCGTCGGGGACGCCCTCGGGGAGCCTGAGGAGGAGCGAGTCCTCGTCCCACGCGAAGGCCCAGCCGCGGCCGTCGGCTCGGCGGCGCGCGAGCACGGGGAGCTGGTTGGCGACGACGATGATGCGCTCGCCCACGGCCGAGGAGGGCACGTCGGAGGCGACGCTGCTGGTGGCCGCCGCCTCGTCGTCCTCGTCGTCGAGCTCGGCCAGCGTCCCCGGCACCGTCATCACCCGGGACATCCGCTTCATCCCGAACGACCGCCGCCTCCCGCTGCCGGACGGGCCCAGCGCTTCCGCGAAGTTGCCGGCGGCGAGGTCGAGGAGGTTGGTGTACGACCTCGACATCATGGCTGAAGCGGGCACGAAAACGCAGCGACCCTGCCCGCTTGACCGTATGGGGAGGTTTTATCTACGACACCAAACCCTAGGTTTCGGATGCGGCGGTTTGATCTGATCTGACTGACTGCTCTCGGTTTCGAAGTTCCCAATGGGGGACGGGTGGAGTTGGGGGCGGGCGGCAGCGAGGTAGACGACCACGGTATATTCCATTTCCACGGAGCGGTTTGGACCCGGCGCACGGCTCGCCACCCGCGGACCTAGAGTCACCGACTCGTGGGTTCGCAACGCGTTCCTGGCCGTCGGTTCACGGACCGCGTCTGGGGACTCGACGCATTGGGAAAAGAGGATAAGGCAACGCGTGCCCCACCGGCGCCAGCTGGCGCCGCGCTGCCACCTGACGGCCGCGGGACCCGCGGAGACGCCGCCGATGGGGTTCGTAACGGACGGGCCCACGTGATGGACTGACGGGATCGGTCCGCCGATTTTGTGAAGGAATTCCTTCTTGTCACCCGCGGTTCATGAGCCGTCGTCCTCGTCGTTTTTCTTCGTGCAGTGAAGCAAGGCGAGGCCGCAACAAACGGACGGAGACCCCGCAGGCGTGAAGCACGTGTCGGGTGGCCGCGGGGACCACCGCGAGCGCGAGCGTGACGTCACGCGTGACTAAGCACGACGCTAGTAGAACTGCTCATAATTCGATTAATAAAAAATTAATTTTTGATGCCAAAAGAAAATCATTACTACAAGATATGTTCATTTTGCGTATCAAACTTCACTGCTTTGTGGAAATAAAAGGAAAAGAATAATACCACCCATTCGTCCCTAGTCTGATATCACCGCCAGTCGTGTCGACAATGGCTCGTCGTCGGCGTCCAGTCCTTGGCTATCTTGAATTCTTGACAGCCCAGGAGAGAAGACAATGGTGGATTATGATTTGGGGTTATTCAGTTGGCGTTGTCGTTCTGAGTTTGATTGCTTTGCATTTCTTCTTTTTAGGATGGATAGTAGCTCGGCTTGCAGGGTGAGGATGACATTCGTGCTTACCGGGAGCTTGTCATAGAACGTGTGAGATTGATTGTAGACAAGGACATTACAATTTGGATGTAGTATTTTTTTTAGCCGACCTGGATGGAATGATTGATTGCGATAACACTTGCTCCCTCTGTTCGAATTTGAACGGGATCCGTGATAACAATTTGAAACGGAGGATACAACACATATACTCCTACTAATAAAATAAAGAAATATAGTTATGTGTCAGATGTGTCAAAACTGCTTCAAGGGTAATTTGGTCGTTTGCAAAAG
>BCLF01000027.1:1642166-1653497 GCA_001602275.1 Zoysia japonica | reverse complement strand
GCGCTAGCGGCTCGGAGCACCGACGCTAGGCGGGCCCCAGCGGGCGGCTGCAGTTCTGCGAGCCGCCAGAACGCGTAAAAAAAAAGAGTGGGAAAGGAGCAAATGAATTAGGGTTAGGGTTGAAAGCACCTCCAACTCTTTTATACCTCCGAAAAATGGGCGCATCCGTCAGATTTCGATCCCATGGTCCAGATGGCGCGATGGCTAAATGGGCCAGATTTGGCCCAAGAGGGAGAGTGAATTTTCGGCCCAAGCCCAGGTTGGCTTGCATGAATTGCAACAGGCCAATGGACCAGGCCGAATTTCAATTTCAGCCCAAAAAGAAAAGTTTTTCCATTTCTTTTTCAGAGGCATTTTTAATTGATTAATTAGGTAATTTTTTACCTAATTAAATCTGTTAAAATTTGAACCAACGGGATAATTTTGACAGAACAGAAAAATAAAGTAAATGCTTCTGAAAATTAAAAAAATTTGTTTTCCGCTGCGTATTTAAAAAAATTATTTTCATTATTAAATTCGAACCAACGGGAGAATTTAGTTTTGAAAAAATAGTAATAAATTTCAGATAATTATGATATTGGTATTTTCTGACCAACGTTGATAATAACAGTATTATAATTTTTGTAATTGACATTTTATGCATTATTTCTATTTCTGCCCAACGGTGATGTAGATTTAATGTATAATATAAAATTGTGTGTCATATTTTTGACCAACGTTGAAAATAAGACATATAATTTTACCGTTATTATGTTCTCACTTTATTTGATTTATTTACAGGTGGATACAACTTAATGAGTTATATCAAAAAGATACCCACTCTCAAAGGTGACAACTATGGAGAGTGAAAGAAAAAGATAGAACTAGCGTTTATCTTGGCTGAGGTAGACTGGGTCCTGACCACAGCATGTCCCACTGAGCCTGAAGAGCCAGTGAGGAAAGAAAATGAGACTGATGCTGCTTGACAGACTAGACAGAGGGATTTTGCTCTCTTAAAGATGTCCTATGACCTTGAGCATAGGAAATGGACCATAGCTAACAAGAAGTATATGGCTGTGATAAAGAACACGATTGAGCCTGTAATTGTGGGTTCAATCGTGGAGTGTGACACCGTCACAGAGTACCTTGAAAGGATAAAGAGTCAGTTTACTGGCTCTTCAAAGACATGGCACACAAGTTATTAAACAACTTGTGACAGAAAGGTACTCTGGTGGTAACGGTGGCATTAGAGAGCACATACTGAGAATGAGCAACATGGCATCTAAGCTTAAACCAATGGATCTGAGTCTCAAGGATGCACTCCTTATCTATCTGATTTTTGCTTCCTTGCCAAAAGAGTTTGACACCTTTGTTGTCAACTATAATATGCAACCCGAGTCTTGAGACTTGGAAAAGTGCATAGCAATGTGTGTGCAAGAGGTGGACAGAATTAAAGATTCACACGGTGTGGTTCTATCAACTTTGTGAAGGAAAATAAAAGAAAGAACTTCAACAACTACTCCTCAAAGAACAAGGGAAAAGCCCCTGTCCATCAGGCTCAACAGAACAAATTTGCAGTGGACAAAGATCAGTGCCTTCACTGTAATAAGACGGTACACTACAAGAAAGATTGTCCCTCCTATTTAAAGATGATCATGGCAAAGAAAGGTGAGAACATTATTACCTTTATAAATGAATCCCTATATATGCAATATTCGAAATCCACTCGGTGTATTGACTCTGGAGCAACTGTTCATGTTGCTAATTCATTGCAGAGATTCCGTTCGACGAGAACTACGCAAAGAAGAGAAAGATGCATTAAAGTTGCAAATGGAGTCCAAGCTGAAGTTGAAGCCGTTGGCGATCTTTCATTAGAGCTAGCTAATGGCTTTATTCTTATACTTAGAGATGTTTTCTATGTAACCTCTCTACAGAGGAATTTGATTAGTATTTCATGTTTGGATAATGATAGTTATGATTGTTATTTTAGAAATGGCAAGTGTGAAATAATGTTTAATAAAGAATGTGTTGGTCTTGCCATCTTACAAAATGAGCTTTATTTGCTATCACTACGTGATAATGTGAATATCGTATGCGATAATGATAACGTTGCGTGCGAGATAAACGAATCCTCGTCCATGAATGAAAATAGAAAACGAAAAAGAACTCTAAATGAGTCGTCGAAATTATGGCACTGTCGTTTAGGCCATATTTCGAGGGGGAGAATAGAAAGACTAGTTAAGAATGATATTCTTCCTCCACTAGAGTTCTCAGACTTACAACAATGTCGAGATTGCATTAAAGGAAAATATATAAAGAAAATTAAGAAATATGCAAAAAGAAGCACAGGAGTTCTACAAATTATTCACACGGATATTTGTGGTCCCCTTTCTGTGAAGAGTATAGATGGTTATGACTCGTTCATAACATTTACGGATGATTACTCCCGATATGGATATATTTATCTAATAAAAAAAGAAATAAAGCTTTGGATAAATTTAAGATATTTAAGGTTGAAGTTGAAAACCAACACGATTTAAAGATAAAGATAGTCCGATCTGATCGTAGGGGAGAGTACTACAGTCGACATACCCCGTATGGACAAGTTCTTGGACCTTTTGTAAGGTTTCTACAGAAAAATAGAATAGTGACCCAATATTCTACACCGAGCGAATCTCAGCAAAATGGAGTAGCTGAAAGACGCAACCGTACCTTGATGGATATGGTGCGAAGTATGATGAGCTATTCCACACTGCCATTGAGCTTGTGGATGGAGGCGTTAAAAACTGTCATTCATATTCTCAACAGAGTACCCAGTAAATCGGTGCTGAAAACACCGTATGAGTTGTGGATAGGTAGAGTTCCCTCGTTAAACCACTTACGAGTGTGGGGGAGCCCAGCTGAGGCTAAAGTATTTAACCCAAACATTGGAAAGCTTGATCCTAAAACAGTAAGTTGCCATTTTATTGGTTACCCAGAAAAGTCAAAAGGTTATCGTTTCTACTGTCTAGACAGACATACAAAGTTTGTAGAAACGAGACACGCTGTCTTCTTAGAGGATGAGATGATGAGAGGGAGCATGGTAGGTCGAGAGATTGACCTTGAGGAGAAGCGGCGTATGCGCCCACTCCGATGATTCAAGAGTCATTCTTTACACTACCTGCTGTCGTTGCACCGACAGTGCGAGATACTGTAGTGCAAGCACCTGTTATTGTTTCTCTTGTGGCAACAATGAATGAGAATGAGGAACCTCTTCCTCAAAATCTAATAGAACCCATTGCCACATATGAGGAGGAGTAAGAACAGCATCAAACAAAAAATATACAGAATGAAGAGGCCCCAAAGAGGTCTCAAAGAGTAAGAAGATCAGCTATTTCTGATGACTATGAAGTTTATCAGACAGAAGAATTTCAAATGGAGGATGATCCTACCTCAAATCATTTGAAGAAGCTATGAGAAGTGAAAACTCCTTAAAATGGCTCGAGGTCATGAAAGAAGAAATGAAGTCTATGAAGGCTAATAAAGTTTAGGACTTGGAAGTAATTTCTAAAAGAGTCAAAACAGTAGGCTGTAAATGGGTCTACAAGACAAAACTCGACTCCCAAAGGAATATAGAAAGATATAAAACACGACTCGTGGCAAAAGGCTTTACTCAAAGAGAAGAGATTGATTACAATGAGACCTTTTCTCCGGTCTTATGTAAAGATTCTTTCAGAATCGTAATGGCACTAATGACTCATTATGATTTAGAGTTACATCAAATAGATGTGAAGACAACATTCCTAAATCGGGATTTGGAGGAAAATGTTTACATGGCACAACCGAAAGGTTTTGTCATGGAAAAAAGTAAAAAACTGGGATGCCGTCTAAAGAAATCGATTTATGGGTTAAAGCAAGCTTCAAAACAATGGTACTTGAAGTTTGATAGCACCATAAAGAAATTTGGGTTTAAAGAAAATATTGAGGACAACTGTGTTTATTCAAAGTTCAAAGATGGAAAGTTTATCTTCCTAATCCTGTATGTGGATGATATCCTACTAGCTAGTAGTGACATCAGTCTGCTACTGTAGACAAAGAAGATTTTGTTCTCAAACTTTGATATGAAAGATCTTGGTGAAGCTTCATTCGTTCTAAGAATCAAAATTCATTGAGATAAAAAGAAAGGGGTATTGGGACTGTCACAAAAACATACATAGAGAGTCTTAAAAAAATATAGTATACATAAATGTAGTCCATCACCTGCACCTATAGTCAAGGGCGACAGATATGAGGATTTAAAATGCCCCAAGAAACAATATGAGATCGATCAAATGAAAGCGGTTTCATATGCTTCAGCTGTCGGAAGCTTACAGTATGCTCAAGTATGTACACGCCCTGACTTAGCATTTGTTATCGGGTTACTTGACAGATTCCAGAGCAATCTTAGAATAGAGCATTGAAAATTAATAAAAAAAGTCTTGCGTTATTTGCAAGGAACAAAAGGCCTCATAATGACATACAGAAAATCAGATTTACTCGATATAGTGGGGTACACAGATTCTGATTATGCAGGAGATGATAGAAAGTCTACATCCGGATATGTGTTTACTCTTGCTGGAGGAGCTATTTCATGGAAAAGCTCAAAGCAAACCGTCACTACATCGTTCACAATGTATACCGAGTTTGTAGCATGTTATGTGGCTACGGGGTAGGTGAACTGGCTTAAAAAGTTAATACCCGGTCTAAAAGTGGTTGACGACATCTATAGACCACTTAAATTGTACTGCACACAATAATAAGTCAAGTGGTGCTGCCAAACACATTGACATAAAGTACTATGTTGTGAAAGATAAAATTCGAGATCAAATCATAAGTCTTGAGTATATAAGCATCGCAAAGATGCTAGCGGATCCGCTTACTAAAGGCTTACCACCAAAGTATTTATTGAACATGTTGCCGGCGCCCTGATCGAGAGCGCCCAGCCCATTATGGCTGGTGGGCCCCTATCGCCAGCGCCACAATAAATAGAAGTGGGGGGCCGACCGGGACTCATGACCTAAGTTCATCCATACCGCTGCACCCCATCAACAAACCCTAAATTCGATCTGTGAGGGGGCGCTGTGCCGACGGGAAGCTCCACCGCCGTCACCGCCACGACGACCGCCGTCACCGAGAGATCGACGACGTCGCCGTGACTCGAACGCCACTGCCCTCTCCACGAACCGACGCTGTCCAAGCGCAGAGGACCGCACCGACAAAGGGCAGATGGCCGAAACGTCTTTCTCAACTCTGGTGACCGAATCCGAAGGTATTGACTACCTCCGAACTACAGATTCATTATCGACACGGAAACTCTCGGATCTACGCTTTTAGACAAGAGAAAAGATGACAGCATGTCCAACTATGGCAAATGCCAATTCCACACCGATGGAAACGGAAGCAGAATTTTCTCCCTTTTTCCATGTCAGAGGAAACAGCGCCAAATGCCAATTCCGGCGAGCACAACAGCCATCAGCTGGCGGGAGCGGGACTACGTTCAAACACCGAACAAAAGAGAACAGCATCTGAAGCAGGACCGAAGACGGAAGAGCAGCACGAATGGAAAGCAAGAGTACCCGCTCGTCGGCCCCCGCTGTTTCAGCCGAGCCCTAGCTTTCCTTTCCTCCATTGGCCTCCTCTGTCTCCTTCCTTTCCTCCGCCTTTGCTCCAAGCCTGCCCGGCTCTTGCACCGCAACGTCCTGCCTCGGACCACGACAGCGAGAGCCCGTCGGAGAGAGGGCGGCGGAAAAGTGCAAAGACACGCACGCAAAGGCGTGGGTTAACCAATGGCCGAATCATGAGTGTGCGCTGTTTGTGTCCGGCTCAACGGGGACTCCGAGGTCTGAATCCGCCAGGGGGTTTCGAAAACCCATGCACGCACGCAGAGCTTCAGATCACGCCTGTCTCCTCCTCGCTTCTCTTTGCCTCGTTTCCATCCTCCGATGTCGCCTTCTGTCGATGCGCTAGCCGTACGACGTAGTAGCGGTGTGCGCGCCACATACAAGAGCTTTTGAAATTGAGTTTGAAAGCTCGAGCGCAAGTCCCGATACCAGCACGCCGGCAAGGCAGGCACCTAACCGCCAAAACCCGCACGCTTTAAATCCCGGCCCCTCCCTGTCGTCTTCAAGCTTTCACAAGATCAGCAGCCAGCGAGAGTCAAAGCCGCCATGAGATGGGGGGCGCGGAAGCAGCACGCGGCGCAAAACGCGCGGTGCGTGCGAGAAGGTGAGGGGGAGAGAGGAGGGAAGGGGAAGGGCGGCAGGGCGTTCTCCTTCTCCCCGTTCGCGTGGCTCGGCAAGCTCACGGGGAAGGAGAAGCCTGCCGCTGACAAGCAAAAGCACGCGCCGGCGTGCGCGCCAAAGAGCTGTGCGGCGGCTCCGTCGTGTCTACCGAAGCGCACTAGTCCGATCCCAGCGGCGGTCGCGCCGGGCCGGCACTGCAGCAGCCCGCCGCGGCGATCCCCTGATGCAGACACCGTCCCGCGGAGGCTGTCGGTCGGTGACGACAATGCCGACGCCGTGGCCGCGCGACGGCGCCGCCAGCACAGCAGGCGTCACTGCTCCCTCGGCGGGGACCGCGAGCTCCCGCCGCTCGGCCAGCTGATCCCCTTCTCCTCGCTCAAGGCCTCCCCGGCGGTCCTCCCGCCACGCCCTTCCTCCTCCGCCGCCCCATCCGACACGGACGCTGGGCCAGCTCGGACGAACATGCGGCGTCGGCGCCGGCGCCGGCGCCTCAGTAACAGCGACGGGAGCGGGCGGCGGTCGTCGTTCTCCGGGAGGATGGCGGTCCCGCTGCGCGCGGCGGTGCGCGTGCGGTCCCCGCGCTGCGCGGCGCCGCCGGAGCTGGAGCGGCTGGCGGTGGTGCGGCGCACACGGGACCCGCAGCGCGCGTTCCGCGAGTCGATGGTGGATATGGTGGCGACCAGCGGCGGGAGGCCGGAGGAGCTCGAGCGGCTGCTCGCGTGCTACCTGTCCCTGAACGCGGACGAGCACCACGACTGCATCGTGAAGGTGTTCCGCCAGGTCTGGTTCGAGTACATCAACCTGCTGCCACGCCTGGACGCGCCCCGGCGGCCGCGGCGCTGATCACCAGACGAGACAGACATCATCCATTTCCATCGTGGACCGCCCACTGGCTGCTCTCAGTCCCAGAGCTCCGTGCAGAAGCTGCTTCAAGTGCTGATTGCCATGCACGCAGAACCGCGCGCGGTTGTCCGCGAGCGTCAAGTTGCGCCGACGGCACGTGCGGCGTGCGCTGCGGTGTCCGTGTCCCTTTGTGGCACTGAGGCATCGTGCGTCGTGGAACGAGGGGCGAGATTCCAATCGTCCGATGTGGCAGCTGTAGATTCCAAAAATCTCCAGTTTCTAGAATTCAAACGCCTGCATGGAACGTTTGCCGCCCCGCTTTTGTTGTGTTGCTGCCCTGTCGTGTGCTTGGGAGATGGTGAGGAGTTGGTGAGTCGGAACAGTCACGGATCTGCTTCGACCGCGGTGATGCGAGACACTAGCTTAAGTTTATTTACGGAGGTGCTAACGGAGTGATCTGTGCAGAGCCATTGGTGACCACTGCCAATGGTTGGGCGACTGGCAAGCGCCCCTCAGTCTCCGCTCTGCTGGGCGTCTGCGTGAAGACGTCTCATGGCAAGAATGATTTGCTAATAAGTGGGCATATCAGTGAAAAATTTCAACCTTATATAGCTCATCAATGGATTCTTCTTACATACTCGAGCTGCAAACTTAGTCTCTTATAATGACAAAACGTATACTCCAATGCAAGATCTGGAAATAGATTCGATTTAGAATTTTTGTACTATTAAGAAGCGTACAACAGACTATCTACGCTCAGTCACTTGCCATTTACGGCGGACGAGACGCCGTCCACGGCCCGGATCAGCTGCGCGCACAAGAGGAACACCGAGGCCGGCACGCCGAGCAGCAGCAGTAGCGCCAGGGCCCCGGCCCCGAGCCCCGGGTGCGCGTTCACGAGGACCGCCTCGAGGAGACAAGCCGCCCCGCGCACGCAGTCCACGCAGCTCCCGTCATACCCCCGCTCCAGCTCGGTCCACCGTGCCGCGAGCGGAGCGTCGGCGTCACCGTCAATGTCGTCGTCCTCGGACAACGCCGCCCGCGCGTCGCGGATGCGCCGGTGCAGCGTGGCCATGTCCTCGTCCACCATCCGGCCTGTCCCGGTGGAGGGGTCCGGGTCGGCGTCCCGCTCGTCGTCCCGCGGCCGGCTTCTCGGCAGGACGCGGAGGGTGAGGGCTCTGGTGTGACGGCCGAGCCTGGCGGCCGTCGCGACGCGGGGAGTCGCCACGAAGAAGCTGTTATTGGGCAGCAAGCCGGGAGAGCCACGCGCTGCCGCCGGCGCCATCTGCATTGGTACGTTCGTAACCAAGTACAGCTTACAGACTGTGCGACAAGGGCGCGTGCCAGGCGTGAGCTGCCATTGCTTCGCACGGCACGAGTGCATATATATGCCGGCGCAGGGCCGGAGGAGGGAGAGAGGAAGAGAGCGATGTAAGGTACGAGTAACGGAGTTTTCGCGCGTGATTGGGCGAGGGGAAAACGTGGGGGGAAGTGGGGAATGGTTTGCGTGGGAGGGGACGCCACGGCGAAGGCTTCTTGTGTCGACTGCCGCGTGCGGGCCGCGTCCGTGGCGCTCGTTTCGTGTCCTTCGCCGCCCGTGTTCTCGTGTGTTCAGTGGCCCGCTAGCATAGCGGGTGTGCCGCCCGCAACGGACGGGCGTTCGCAGGCACGCGTCTTTTCCTTTTTCTAAACTGAAGCTTCCTTGCCTTTACGGCCTCTTTTTTCCCTACGGCACACGGACGACACGACATCGGCGACATGTTTTTTTTTCTCTTCTTCAGGACAATCTCAAGCATTTTTGCTTGTTTTCTTTTTTATTTTGCTCCAATTGAAAATTCACATATTGAGGTCACCAGAAAGGGAAAATTTCCTCCACTTCATCAAGTTAATTTCTAAATCTTTCTCAAAGTTCTAACAATTCTTGAAAACATTTCAAGTGGCAACCAAGAGCAGCATTCAAAAAGGGTTTACAAATGTTTGATATAAACTTCAACTCATTTTTCACTAGCCAGGATGGATGTGTGTACATATTCAGATATCACGAGAAAAGCGTGTGTATACGGACGGCAGAGCACAGTGCAAACGTAGTTTCAATTCAGAGATGTTCGTATCCGTAGCACACAAAGCATAACGATTTACTGTAGTTTACAATTCATTTATTCCACCGATCAAAGATTGTATTCACAAGATATGACGCTACTGATAAAACTGCACAACATCCACAATTGACAGCTCGGGACAGGTGCCCTTGGGTACAGAGGATTGAAAACGTCACAAGTGAAATAAGGATACACTAGAGAAGCAAGGGCACCCAGCAATGTATGTTTGGTTTCTGCATGTCCAGTGATCGCGGCCCCTCGTGATGCACCATGATTTAACAGCAACCTGATGACCTCTGGGCCCGGTTGCCACCCACCACATCCACCGTATCCGGCACATACCTTACAGAACAAACAGAAAAGATCAGTTGACAGCTTGCTACAGCAACTACTGCTCAGTTGATCAGATAAAAGAGAAACAACATAGTACATGCTAAAAAAATAACAAATGACTAGAATCTATTGATGGCTTGATGCAGCTAATAACTGGGGCAAAGGCCAATAGAAGATACTACTGATACTAAAAAATTACTAATCCTATTGCAGTGCTCCCTTTAAATAGCACTTTTAATGATCTTCGTCACACAGACACAATGGCTGTTAATGTCAAGAAAGAGGCAGAGAAATGTGAATTGCTATATGCTTACAGTTCTTCCTCTGGTTCATTCTTCAGAGCGTTCTTTACGATACACTGGAAAGCATCTTCCACATTTGTTCCATCCTTCGCGGATGTCTCAAAGTATGGGATATCCCCTTTAGAAGCACACCATGCCTTTGCTTTTTTCTCGGACACCTAAAGTGAAAGCAGATCACATATAATCATTCTGTCACAGATAAATGGATCTGGTAAACTGAAAACTGAAAAAAACATTGATGGGGGATAACAAAACATATAACAGTAATTACCACGCGGCTGTTGCCACCATCTATATCAACTTTGTTTCCCAGTAGAACAAAAGGGAAGTTATCAGGATCTGATGGGCTGGCCTGAAAAGTTTAAACGTCCAAAGTGAGACGGGGAATCTTGGTTCTGAAGTATGGGCTAAAAAGATTCCGTAACTATTTCACTTCACCTGAATTAGAAATTCTTCACGCCAGTTGTTCAGGTTATCAAATGATTTCATCGAATTAACATCATAGACTAGAACACAACAGTCCGCTCCACGGTAGAATGCAACACCAAGACTCTGAAACCTTTCCTGCCCAGCAGTGTCCCATATCTACAGAGAAATATGTGGCTAAGCATAATACAACAACAGGGGAAGAAATTGTGAAGCATGCAAAATTACCATTTCCTAAGATATTACTTCGACTAAAACAAATACTCCATATGACAGTAAATAGCACACTAAAGGAATGACATACAAACAAAATGTTATACATCCATTGGTTATGCAGCTGATGGTGTTTTAATAAGAAGCAACAACAAAACGCAAGGAAGTCGCTTAAAGGAAAATGCTAGGCATGATGCTTGTAAGGTTGGACACGATCTGAGACTACTGTCGCTTCTTACTAAGCATGGATCAGAGCGCATAAAATGATTGAAGAGCAGGGTTACTAAATCCCTTTGCTTATGCCAAAAAATACCACTAAAGGATAGATAATTCATTTAATTAGCTGAAGCTGGTAAGGGTTTGACATTACCGATGTAGGCTGTGCGCTGCTGCTGCTGCACGGCATTATTCACAACAAATAAATCAAATAAACAATGAAATCAATCGAATAGTTTCAAGGATCAAGTAGGCTAGTATTGATCAGACACGCACAATCACACTACCTTAAGAGAAATACACAGTGATGCTCCCATCTAGACACGACTCTGTAATGCTCCGATCTAGACAAACATGCAAGAACAGTCCATAGAGGCATAGACTTAGCTAAGATGGCACCAGTGCACATTGAACTTCACAGACTGACCCAGATGAAATCGAATTAACCGCAGGGCACGAATGATAGGGCAGGCAAGGGAGATCAATCTTACTTGCAAGGTGAAGAGCCTGTCCTCGTACTGCACCTCCTTGGTGAGGAAATCCGCGCCAATCGTAGCCTTGTACTGGTTGCTGAACTTCTTGTTCACATATCTGAATTAAATCGCAGCTCAAGAAAACACAGAGCAAACAAAAGAAACAGGGGGGGGGGGGGGGGGGGGG
>BCLF01000027.1:1611814-1642161 GCA_001602275.1 Zoysia japonica | reverse complement strand
GGGGGGGGAATAGTCGACTAAAAGGAAATCCCGTAAATTTCTTCATGAATTGACCCGAATCGCAGGATACTGGTTCATCAAGGACGTCTTCCCGACCCTAGATCGCAGGAAACAAACGCAGAAGGGAGGTCAGCAGCTGAGACAGAGACGCAGGGGAACGGAGAGGGGAAGGGGATCCGATTCGCTCACCCGCTGTCGCCGAGGATGATGACCTTGAGCAAGGTGCGGCGGCGCGAGGCCATCGAGATCTAGGGCCCCCCGCTGTGGCGATCTCGCGACCGGCTCGGTCGGAAGTCGGAAGGAAGAGGGTTCGGAGCTCGCAAGGGGAGAGAGGCGACGGCGAATTGGCGAAGAGACTGGGAGTTCTCGCTAATCGCGATGCGTCGCGTTCTGAGGAAGGGGAACACGGGACGGCCCGGACGGGTATGATGAGGTGGCAGCCGCCATCGTGGGCCCACAACGCTCGGTAACACGTGTCAACTTCCTCCTCTTTCCTTTTGTAAAGTATTTCGCTCAATTTATTTTTTTAAGATTTGATTTCATGGTTACATCAATATTTTGTCCAAAAATACTGTAATTAATATAGGAAAAACTATTTGAATTATCATACTCCGTATTATAGTTTTGAACATATTGATCTCAGATACAATCTGCATGTGATCCTGCCTCAGTACATATTATCGATTGATCACGTGTTACCTGGATCCGCCGCTACTGTAACCATGATGGCGATCCAAATCTGAAAGGGTAATGGTATAAACTGGTGGATGCAAACAATCCACGTGGCATCCGACGCCTCCGATTCACTGTTCAGAAGAACACCCGTATGCACAACGAAGCAAAAACAGACGGAGCTACCAAGAAAGTTCAATGCCGCGGGTCTGTTTCATGAAGCGTATTTTCTAACCCAAGAAAAAAAAAACAGCAGAGTTCTTGTGGTCTGGGTTATACATTGACTGCTTCCCGGTCTTTGTGATGCGTTCCTTTGAACAGAGTTTTCTAAAAAACTGCTCTACATCTCTGAGCTCTGAGTTTGAGCAAAAACTGAGATGTTCTCCTACTATAAAACCAAAGAACCTAATGACCTTACCAAAGCTAAAAACGAAGCAAATTTTCTGGACCGTTTATGAATTCCAAAAAATATGACCCCCCCGTAGCCTGAACCCTTCTATAGGTTCACGGGCGAGCTTGATCCTGGGACTCTGATTCCATCGCGACGTCACTGGCCGGGGCCGGGTCGCTGCCCATCCCTTCTTCGGCGCCGGAGTTCTGCGTGTCCTTGACGGCGGCCGTGCCGGCGTCGTCGCTGGTGTTCGAGCTGGACGGGTGCAGGCCGTACTCGCTCGTCGGCTCGCTCACGTAGCTGCTGCTCACGGTCCCCGCTCCCGCTACCCTCCGCATCCGCCGTATCTCCTCGTCCGCGTGGTCGTCGTCCTCGTCCTCCTCGCTCCGCCCCGGCGTGACGCCAGCGTTCAGGGCGTCCACGGAGAGCTGGCCCTCCAGGTACCGGACGATCTGGTTGGTCACGAGAACGGGCAACACGAACACTGTTAGGTAGCTGATGGTGACAAATCATGTCAATTTATTTCTGGCGAATTTGGTGCTGAGTGAGCAAGCACGTGTCGCGTTCTTGAAATGAACGTGCTGAAAGGAGGCAGTTCGTTCACCTGGATCATTCGCGGGCGGGAGGGCGCCGTGTGCCGGACCGCGACCGCAGCGCAGGAGATCAGCAGATACATGTCGTTGGCGTCGTAGTTACCGTCCAGTTTCGGGTCGACCAGCTCGTCGAACACCTCTTCTTGTATAGCTTTTTTCAGCCGGGGCCTAGCCTGTACAGACAATACACATAAAATTCAGAGTTTCAGACCAGTTCTTACATACGAACAATAAGAAAACAACTCAAAGAAAATTATTCTGTCGGTCAGCAAAGAAGATCAATGAAATTGACCAACGCAAACTGGTTTGCAATTTGCAGCGTTTTGCTGCTATGCTACTGTCTGCGAGAAATCAGACAACTCGAAATGAGCTGAAAGAGCCAACAAGGTCCAGAGTACGCACCCAAGAGACCAGAGTCTCGTCGTTGTTGGGATCATGCCTATCAGATAGAACGGGCCTCTTCCCGGTAATAAGTTCCAGAAGCAACACCCCGAAGGAGTACACGTCGGTCCGGTCGGTCACTCTGCCACTGGCGGCATACTCCGGCGCCAAGTACCCGAAGGTTCCCATCACGCGCGTGGAGACGTGCGAGTCGCCTCCGGCTTGGATCCTGGCCAAACCGAAGTCCGAAACCTGCAACAGAAATGCTCGTCCTGAGATCAACGGACCAGTCACACTCTCGAGCAAGCGAAGCAACGTGGTTTGATCGTTTACCTTTGGCTCAAAGTTGTTGTCCAGGAGGATATTGGCCGCCTTGATATCACGATGGATAATCTTGGGATCACCTGAACACAACGACCAAGGAAGCGTCGTCTCGTCATAAGAACTGAACTGAACTGAACTTGCAGAGGTTCAGGCCAGTAGAACAAACTCTAAACAGCAGAAACGCTGAACATGGTGGTGAATGGACTCACAGTCCTCGTGCAGGTACGCGAGTCCCTTGGCCGAGCCGAGCGCGATCCTCCACCTGAGCGGCCAAGCCAGCGTCGGCTGCCCGGTCCCTGCAACCACACGCGCGCGTTCCCAAATCTCAGCACGGAAACCAGGCACGCCGAATCGTGAGCTAGAATACCAGGACGACGGGGCACACGTACAGTGGAGGTGGAACTGGAGAGTCCTGTTGGGCACGAACTCGTACACGAGCAGCAGCTGGTCGCCGTGGATGCAGGAGCCGACGAGGGACACGAGGTGGCGGTGGTGCACGCGGCTGATGATCTCCACCTCGGCGTGGAACTCGCGGTCGCCCTGCCCGCTGCCGGGCCGCAGCCGCTTGATGGCCACGTCCCCGACGCCCGCCAGCGTGCCGCGGTACACGTGTCCGAACCCGCCCTGCCCCAGCAGGTTCACGTCCGCGAACCCGTCCGTCGCCGCCGCCAGGTCCGCGTATGACAACGTGCCGCCGGTCGTCGGAGGAGGCGGTGGAGGCGGAGGTGGCGGCGGCGGGCACAGGGGCCCCGAGAGCGCGCCGCTGCTGTCATGCCGTGGCGAGTGCACCTGCTGTGAGTAATGCGGTGGAGGTCGCTCGGGCGGAGGCCGTTCCAACGGCGCGGATGACATCTTCGGGTAGGATGGTTGGCGCGAAGACGTCACCGATTTATGGTGGCCGTAGATGTTTCCTGTCACAATAACACAATCACCGTGAGAAACGAAGATTTTCATGTGGAACTAGAGTAGCCCTTCTAAATGGCAAATGATAAATAAATAAATAGTTCACTCAACTAGCATCCTTACAAAGTTACCAAATTGGAATGCTAGAAAAGCAAGCTCATCAACACCAGTCAGATTAAGGAAGCGAAAATCTAGCTACAAAAGCAAGCTCTAAAAATCTAATCAGAACAGAAAACAGCATGGAACACATAAAAGTGAGCAAGAACGCGGAGCCCTCTACATTGCACACTGTACTATAACCCTTGCCATTTTAGTGCAGAAGTTGATCAACAAACAACCTTTTACGCGGCGAGTTAGCACTGATCACGCCCCTAAACACTATCTATCTAGCATCAAACAAGTTTGGTTCATCCTTGATGAAACGTCCCGTTCATATTACACGTGCTGCCATCTCGTCACGAACACAAGGTAAGGTTGCAGTTCCGTGACGTCAGCGGCGCACGAATGGCAAGTTCGCGTCGTGGTGCGTCCAAACCACGGGGCCGGCGCGCTGACATGCGGCTTCCGACGACGTCGCATGACGCGCGGGCGCACTTATGCAGGCAGACGTCAACGACGGAGCACGGAGCAGCGCCATGGTGTTGCATGCAGCCTTGCACTAGCACCGGCCGGCCAGCGCGACAGCGTGTAAAGCGTAGTAGTATGAGATAATGTGAGTGCTGGTAATGTATTGTACGTACCCGGTGGAGAGGATCGACGACTGCCGCGACGTCGGCGGCGCTTCTTCAGGAAGCAATAGATGAGCCCGGCAACGAGGCTGAGCATGACCACTGTCGCGACGGCCACGGAGACGCCGATCACGGCCCCGGATGACGAATGCCCTCGTGGTGGCGGACCTGGCGGTGGGGATAACGGGGTCGACAGTGGTGCAGGAGGGGTGCCACTTGGACTTGGCGGCGATGGGGTAACTCCGGGAGGAGATGGCATTACCGGAGGCAAAGGGATCGGCTGTATGGGCGGCACCGGAGTATCTGGTGAAAGTGGAGATGGTGGCGGCAGTGTTGGCGTCGATGGCGGGGATGGTGGTATTGTTGGCGGAGACGGAGACGGGCCTGGTGGTTCTGGCGCCACGGGAGAAGGCGGAGTAGGCAGTGGTGGCCCTGGTGTCACGGGAGACGGTGGCGAAGGCAGTGGCGGCCCTGGTGTCACCGGAGAAGGTGGTGAAGGCAGAGGCGGTCCTGGTGTCGCGGGAGACGGTGGCGAAGGTAGTGGCGGCCCTGGTGTCACTGGAGAAGGTGGCGAAGGCAGTGGCGGCCCTGGTGTCACAGGAGATGGGGGCGAAGGTAGTGGCGGCCCTGGTGTCACAGGGGACGGTGGCGAAGGCAGTGGCGGCCCTGGTGTCACCGGAGAAGGTGGCGAAGGCAGTGGCGGCCCTGGTGTCACGGGAGAAGGCGGCTCTGGTGTTGATGGAGAT
Organism: Zoysia japonica; assembly: GCA_001602275.1. Lineage (NCBI taxonomy): Eukaryota > Viridiplantae > Streptophyta > Magnoliopsida > Poales > Poaceae > Zoysia > Zoysia japonica. The sequence goes on along the minus strand of BCLF01000027.1, from coordinate 1,637,423 downwards.
GGTGGTGAAGGCAGCGGTGGCACCGGAGTCGATGGAGATGGGGGCGAAGGCGATGGTGGCACCGGTGACGACGGTGTTGGTGGGAATGGCGTTGCTGGCGTGGGCATCACAGGTGAAGGCAATGTCGGCGCTGGCATGGACGGAGGTGGTGCAGTAGGAGAGGGCATCACAGGGGAAGGAGGTGAAGGTAATGGTGGTGTTGGTGTAGATGGAGGTGGCGCGGTAGGAGAGGGTGTTGGGGGTACTGGAATAACCGGAGGAGGCAACGGTGTTGGTGGTACTGGCGCCGCAGGAGACGGTGGCAATGGCGTAGAGGGTGGAGGCGCCGCAGGGGACGGTGGCCATGGCGAAGAGGGTGGAGGTGCCGCAGGGGACGGTGGCAACGGCGCTGGCGGCGACGGCATGGGCGGTGGAAGATCAGGTGTCGCAGGGGGTGACGGCATGGGTGGCGGAGGATCAGGTGTCCCTGGCGGCGATGGCATGGGTGGGGATGGCGTAGGGATCACTGGTGGCGATGGGGTGGGCCCTGCCGGAGCTGGGACTGGAGGAGGCGACGGCGTTGGTCCTGGTGGTTCGGGGATAGATGGCGGCGATGGCGTGGGACCTGGCGTAGGGATCGGTGGCGGCATTGGCGTGGGACCTGATGGCGTAGGAATCGGTGACGGTGTTGATGGCGGGGGTGCGGATGGCGGTGGCATCACAGGTGGTGATGGTGATGGTGCTGACGGTGACGGCGTCACTGGTGCAGGTGGCTGCGGTGGAGGCGAAGATGGTGATGTAGGTGGAGCTGCTGGTGGCTGCAGCGGAGGAGCAGATGGTGGCACGGGCGGCTGCATGGGAGGAGATGCCGGCGGGGGAGCAGATGGTGGAACAGGCGGCTGCAGGGGAGGAGATGCTGGTGGGGGGGCTGCTGGTGGAACAGGCGGCTGCACGGGAGGAGATGCCGGCGGGGGAGCTGCTGGTGCCACTGGCGGCTGCACGGGTGTCGAAGACGGAGGTGGTGCAGCAGGTGGCACTGGTGCCTGCGGTGGAGGAGCAGCTGGTGTCACCGGCGCCTGCGGTGGAGGAAACAATGGCGGTGGAGCAGATGGTGTCGCCGGTGCCGGCGGAGGAGGAAGCGACGGCGGTGGAGCAGATGGTGTCGCCGGTGCCGGGGGAGGAGGAAACAACGTCGGCGGCGGGGCGCTCGGCGTCACTGGCGACTGCAGAGGTGGCGCAGAAGGCGGGGTAACATCTACAATCACCGGCGCCGGCGGAGATGAATTCGGAGGCGGTGCACCAGGCGGAGGAAAAACCAGTGGAGGTGGAGCCGGCATCGCTGGCGGCTGCGCTGGTGGTGGAAACGCAGGCGGAGCAGCAGGAGTCGCCGGAGGCACCGTCGGAGGAGGAAACTCCGGCGGAGCAGCCGGAGTCGCTGGAGGTGGCAGCACCGGCGAAGCTGGCGGAGGCGTCACAGGCGTCACCTCCGGCGGCGGAGTAGCCGGTGCCGGTGGAGGCGATCCTGCAGATGGCGGCGGCACTTCTGGGCCAACAGATGGAGGCAAGGCGTCCGGGTTTACAGGAGCTGGTGGTGGCGCGTTGGGAGTTGCAGGTGGAGGCGGCGACGTGAATGGAGAGGCCGGAGGCGCTGGCTCGAACGGCTCCGGCGGGCTGGCGTTCGACATTGCGGCGACTGCACCGTCAGTTCTACCTCAACGCCGTCTCATGCAGGTATGTTGATGGCAATCATGGCAATCGATGATGATTTGTTACGTACGAGTAGATATAGAGTGTTCTGTTACCTACGTGAGCTAAACTCCTTTGTATGTGTGACCTCCGTCTGCGGAGTAGACGGAAGGACCCACTTGTTATTGCCACATTTGGATACATGCAGATTTTTTCACATATGCTATAAATTCTGTTAGAGCAGGAACACCCTGCAGAATCATGACGCGCACCCATGAACGAACTTGAATGGGGTGACAGGTTCAGGAATTACTTTCCCCGTTGCGCAAATTTATTTTGTCCCAAATATGAGAGAGGCGGTCAGATTCCATTCAAAGATTTAATTATAGTGGGTATTGTGCCAACTCGTCTTACCCGTATCGGAACGGTCAAGTTAGTTTGCCCGTAGCAAATGATATTACATCAAGTTGTCTTTCGTAGTAGAGCGGCACTATGTCATCATATTTAGACCTCTAACCTTGCTAGGTATCTTATTGGTCTAAAATTTTAAAACTCTTGTTTTCTTTAATAGTCTCCATATCGGCATAATGTAGTTAAAATACGAATTGTGATGGATGCAACTAATTTGAGAAGAGAGAACGTGTGAAAAATCATACTCCCTCTGGTTCAATTATTCGTGACGTTTTGAATATGTATTTGGTCAAATATTAGAAACATAAATTATAAATAACTTCAAAATGGTTAAGTTTAAAAATATAAAAAAATATATGAATAGCTTTGAATGTAAAAATTCTTTCATAAAAGTATATATATGCCACTTTTAAATAAAAATTCATGAAAAAAATATAAGTCAAAGTTATATTTTGAAGATTGTGTCATTGTTCAAAATTTTAAGAAATATAGAACCGGAGGGAGTACTCAATTAGCAAACATCTCATCAATATAGTAGTATTTTTAAGAACTTCAGATATAAATAATACAATTTAATAAGTTTAGAGACTCAATTATTCATTTTGAGATTTTAAGAAAATAGATGACAGGTGGTATAAGTTTAAGGACCATCCATTTAAAGCGCTACAGATATTTCTAGCAACAATATGTAATAGTTTTTTTTAATTTATTTAGTGTCGCTATATATAGACATTGAATACTTCCTCCGTTCTCAAATTGATGTCGCCATTGACTTTTGCAATCAACTTTGACTATTCGTCTTATTAAAACAATTTGTTCAAATGTGTAAAACTTTAAGTTGTGATTCAAATAACTCTAATGATAAATCAAATTATATCAAAATATATGAAATTTATTAAATTTTTTTGAATAAAATGAATAGTCAAAGTTAAATTTAAAAGTCAACGGCGATATCAATTAAAAAACGAATGGAGTATATTGCAACCTACTTTTTGTTAAGTACTATCAATAGTGAATTGTCACTTACCTAAATTACTATGTTTTATAAAATTAAATAGAAGAAAGCCAAGATTATTCATTCAAGAGTAAATTTCACAAAACTACAAATATTTTATCAATATTATCACAAAACTACAGATTTAAACTATACTTTCATAAAGTTACATATTTTGTATCTAATTTTCACAAAACTGCAGATTTTGTATCTAAATTATCATAAAACTACAGATTTTATGTTCAATTTATCACAAAACTATAAATTCTATACATATGTCGCTGAAATTATTGTAGCAAATATGTACTTTTCTGAAACTATAGGTTAAATCTGTAGTTTTGTGATAATATAGGTAAAATACTTATAGTTTTGTGAAATTTACTCTTCATTCAAACTTAAGCCCGTGCTAAATCAATGACTAAAAGAAATATAATATCTATTCATTTTTTTATGTTAGCCTAACTTTTTTTATAATATATGCACTAAACTAAATATAAATAAATTGTTATGTAATAAAATTAATGTATTTTATAATAATTAAAACATAGTAATTTGCCATCAATTTGTCGGCTCTACCGAGAACACATGCATGTACGTGGAATAGCAGGAGTTTCGGTTAAAAATTAAGAATGTCCATATTCCATTTGTTAAATCGGTTTTTTCTACATTTGGTGTGCGCAATTCGGTTAGCCTCCTCGGCCCGTTCATGACGCTTTCTACCGTGATGTCAATATGCATATGAATCCGAGTCACTGAGACATGCATGTAGGATGGGGCTACAGAATTAGCGAGAATTGGTTGGTCAAAGGGCTACGGTGAGATCAAGACATGCAAAGCAGTTAATTAGCACCGGCCATTACGTTATAAATGTTTCAACCATTTGGTCTCTGTGCGGTGGCTAAGTACTCCGGTAAATCATGGTAGACCGGATGGATGTTATGTAGATTTAGCTCACCGAGATGCCTTTTCTCACACCGCGCCCTGACCGACGGCAGCAACGGTAACTGAGATGTGCTGATGGTGGATCCCAAAGAAGTGTGTGCCACAACGGCATCGACGCCAGCGCGGCAAGGGCGAGAGGGATGGCTCCTGCAGGTCGTGCTCCGATGCAGACATGTTAGTAGTGATTAAATGAGTTGCTGGCTCAAAGAAAATCTGGAGTTGCTAGTTGCCTTGACTCATATCTCAAGTAGATGCTCATGTTTCTGAAGACTTTGTAATATCTTTTGTCATTCTGTATTCGCCCATCATACCTTGCGAAATTATATGAAAAAATCTAGTATAGGAGTAGCCTAATTTTTTTTAAACCATCTGAATTTCAGTTGGGCATGCAACCGCCATCGATATGAATTTCACGTTATTTTTATAAATTTAATTAGTGTGATCAATATAATATTTATATTTCTAAATTCATATAAAATTAGTTTTATAATATATAATTTATATAATAATAATATTAATTAAATTTATACATTAGCCAAAATTATAATAAAAAATTTAGAAATAAACTTCTATTGTGACGAAAGTAATAGCAACGTTCTGCTTATCTGCATCTAAAAAGTAGGCTCATCCAATCACAATCAAACAACTGAAGCTCGTACCTGTGGGCTGCGTTCTGAAGTTTGATTTTGGGAACCGAACTGTTTCGAACACATTGAATTTTGTTGCCAACAACAATTAAATGGACTCCTTGTGATCAGTTTGTGACATGAGTGATGAATCCATTCGCGATCTGTTCCAAAAAAAAAAAAAATCATTCATGACCAACAGTGGAAACGCTGGGTTTGAGTTTCGATCTCGCTTCTTGGGCAGTGACTCAGAATATTTCAGTGGGTTTGCAACGCGTCTTTGAATATCTTAACTGGAGCTGGTGTATGGTGTATCATTGTTCACTTGCCTTGCCGCTGGTGTATGGTGTATCATTGTTCACTTGCCTTGCCACTACTACTAAGCAGTAGCTGCATGTGGACTTTGAGGCTCTGCATTCTGCAGGTAGCAATCATAATCCAGGTGGTCCTCTTACTAATCATGCATTTAAGCCCTTTGATGATTACACCTAATGACCAGCGATAGTCTTTATAGCAAGGAAACAAGATAGTAAAAAACATCCCTGTTATATTCTTTTGAAAAAGATTAATCATACAGGTTAGGAGCCTTACGCTGAAACCTGAAACAACTTTGATGCCAGCATATTTTAGCTTAACAGTAACTCTTAAGTTATGCACTCTTGTTCCGAAATGAGAAAAATAAAAATCAGATCCCGTCTCGGAAGAGATGAGGCATGCACGGCCCCACATGCCATTGCCCTCTTTCTAGATCTCGGCTCGCTAGCGTCGATATATATCATCTCGACCTCTCCCGCGCTCTCTCCCACACGCGCACACCTGTGCCTCTGCCGCGCTCTCCTGCTCTCTGCCTCGAGCTCGTGGGCAAGCCATGGACATGGACGACAGCGAGCCGTCCACGCCGACCCACTCCTCGTACTTCTCGGGCTGCATGTCTTCCCCCCCGTGGCTACCGCCGGGCGTGCGCCGCAGCCCGGCACGATTCCAGCTGCTCGCCCGCGACAACGACGCCGCCGGCCGCGGCGGCCGGCGGCCCTGGCGAGGGCTGCTCCGGCGGCTGGTGCGCGAGGGAAAGAGCATCTGCACCCCCGCCAGGGCGCCCGTCGCGTCCACCTTCAAGTACGAAGCCGACAGCTACGCCAAGAACTTCGACGACGGGCTCTGGCAGCTGGCCTGCGCTGGCCCCCCTCCGTCGCCGCTGCCGAGCCGGCGGCCCGCTGCTGCACGCCCCGCCGGACCGGAGACGGCCAGATGTTAGCTTAGATTGTTGCTTCCCTTCCTTATCCCCGTTCTTTTTGTTAGGAGTAGTTTAGTTGTTGATCTTTTGTTGCGGTGGTTGCGACGCCGGTGTCGCGGGATGATGGCGCCTTCACCAGTGGCTGCTGATTGTACAGAGGATGGAGATGTCTCAAGCAGAGTTATTGCCAATCCTTCTCTCTGTGTGTGTCGTCTCGATCTCGATTTTTCCTTACGCATTGTGATGATCTGAAATATCACCGGGCACACCTCAGAAAAGAATTTTGTTGGAGAGAATGATAGTGCATGGGGGAGAAAAATTGTTTAACAGGAAAGCTCGCTAAAAGCAACCTGGTGCAGATCAACTACCTGGGGAAAATCACGGACGATATAAAGGCGAAAACTATCAACGAGATCACGTAGTCAACACTAAACTCGAGTACTAAACCGTGTGGAATTCGACGGAAATTGCATTAGATGTTACAGCAGCGCCGGTACCACCATTTCTTGAAGACAAGACACATGCCTTGCTTCCCAGGCGAGGCAACCAATTCTGGTGTGGGAGATGATGGCCTTTTGGACCCTTGGTCATGTCTGGTCTTATCTGCCTTGACCTGGCATTCCCGGCACGGCATCGCTTGAGGCATGAGTAATTAGCGCGTTTGGTTCTAGGAGTTAATTGGTTCGGTTTGGTTATGAATTCTGATGCCGTGACATCCGAATCAGAACTAAGCTGGTAGTATACGACAGTGCGGACGATGCTCTATCTGCCTTGCCACAAAGAGCATTGGCCTATGCAATTCGAAATTGTTTTGAAATCTGTGGCAACGATAACAGGGGCTTGAGTTTTCACGATTTGAAAGCATGTAAATTCTCCATCGTGTGCAGCATGCATCTGCTTGACCGTGTCAATATTTTACATGCAACATGCAATTTAAAAATCAACAATGTTAATATTTTAAAACCAGTAGGAGTACAAAAATGCTATATCGTGTACTAGCCTCTGAATCCAACAAGCACCACATGAGCACATCAAAGAAACACAACACACCAAAGCACTCCTAAAAAAAAAAACTCTATGCTATGACACAGACTCCTATTAGACATCTGCAGTTAGGCTGAAACCATGTTTAGTAACGAATAATATCACTCAATATGCTAAAGAAATGGTTGATATCTATTTTCTCCTCTCCAGAATAGATTGCTTCTGCACTTCCTCCTGTTGACCCCTGGGCAGCCATCTCAACAAGTGTGTACAATTTCTTGATTGGCATCTGCAGCACCAAAAGGATTGTAAGTACTTATCATTCTAGGTTTCTTACTGAAAAACTAACAAGATCATAGAAAAACGATTACATCATCCAGTGCTTCTGCTGCTGCATCAAGATCACCTTCATCGAACACATTAAGATGTTGCAACACCTGCAGAGTAAACAAAATAAGTTGACCAAACATAGAATTCCTCGATACAATTTGTAGCCACGGAATTAGCAGAGAAAAAACAATAAAGCAATGTATCGCATTCAATAGTAACCCCTGCCACACTGCCAATGAACCTTGAAATGTTTGATATGTAGCATTTCAATCACAAAGGACAGTAATTGTATTTTCTCACCTTTTTGGCATCCTCCTTTTTCAGCTTGGGTACATGGTAGGTCACAGAGAATACATCACACATTCCAATGGATTCCAGAAATCCTACCTCACTTGTTGTTCCAATAACAAGCAAATTTTTTCCCTGAAAACATAATGAGATATGCTAGTCAAAATGAAAGGTTAGGAAGAGGTGGTTTGCCCTTATTTTTAATAAAAAGAAGTAAGAGGAGCAGTTAATTATCTGGCATCAATGTCCTGGTTCAACATATAAGCAGTGAAGCAGCAAGTATTTATGGTGCTCAAGGATACTACCAAAGTGGGTCATGCAAACCTTAGGAGGAACCCTCTTGAGGAGGACCAGAAGAGTTTGTGAGATCAAGTTTGAAAATCTTGGTCCAATAGCTACATACTCCAGTAACCTAGAAGACCATAGACAAGTATAAAGGAACAACTGAAGCAAAACAGTGTAGAAACACTACTGTGTTGAAGTATCTTATTATTGAGGTCTCAAGTACCTTTCAATATCATCAAGAATTATGATGCTGAACTGAGATTTGTATGCATCCTCAAAAACCTGCATGTTTATACATAAACCAATTGTATTATGTGAAGAGCACAGAAAGCAAACACATTCACAAAAAAAAAGTATTTCTTAGTAAAAAAGGAAAAACAGAGAGAAGAAAAAAATAGTGCAAAAGAAAACAGGAGCAATAAACAGCCAAACTTCCACGCACTTGTATGACTAGAACATGCTACTGGGAAAGCAGCACAACACTAACCTTGCAAATCTGAGCACACTTACTGCTTTCACTGAAACCAATCATTGTCTCCGCTGATATCTAGAGCCAAAAGCATAGCACACGAAATTCAGTCACGTGCCTTGTGGTAGACTATGCAGGAAAGCAAGAAATAAAGGAACTTACAATTTTGACATAAGCAAAATCACTATCGATCCCAACTGTAGCTGCCATAGCCGATTTACCACTAAAAGCATTTAATGTGAAATAAGTTTCCAGCAAAAGTTTTAAAGAAAACAAAGATGTGTTAAGAGACTGTACCTTCCAGCAGAGCCTTCCAAGAGGCAAGTCACAAGTGGGCTACCTTTGCTAACTTTAACCTGCTCCACAAGAAGCATGGCTCTCTGATAAATATGTTTATGTGGCTTGCCACAGTCAACAATGCCACGCAACCTGCAATTTTCACACGATATTTAAATTCTGTAAAACATGGAGGCCAACAGTAGGTATTCAATAATATATACAAAAATTAACTATAAAAATCCATCAAGAGACTCAGATAAAAATGAGAAAGGAATTTACTAAGCTAGAGCTAATAGATAGAAAAATCCATAACGCGCTAGATATTCTACGATTGAAATGAGCTGCATTAGCTATTGTAGCCAACTAGTATGATGACAGCATCACCAAATAGTTAAAAAGTGTGAAAACATGTTTTATAGAATATTTTATGTCACGGAGAGAAGGTGAATATATAATGGAAGATGGACCCAGCAATGTCCTAAAAAACTGATAGTCTTCCATTTGACATTCTGTGGATGTCATTTTCCCAAATTAGAATTCAAGATATCACATCAATACCTGCATCTTTCAAGGTTATCCGTGGAAGCACCAAAAGCAGGAGTAATTTCTTGAAGTGCATTCACAAAATCATCCATCGTAACCTTAATGCTCTCCTCATCCAAAGGCTTGGTGAGGTCATCCATGGTTATCTGCCGATTCAAAGCAAACGACACAGCACTTTTCACAACACCTTCCAACTCTGCTCCACTGTAGTTCTTTGTTCGTGCAGCTTCATTCAGAATATCACGTGTCATTTGCACATGATTTTCACAATCATCAATTAATCAAACAAATAAACATCTTCCAATGAACTGAGTGCTCAGATACAGAATTAATGCTAAAGACGGTAAATATCTTAAAAAATATTTCAAGTTGAATAATAAAACTACCAGATTCAGCCAAGTAGCCATCATGACACAAAAAAGTATGAAGATTTTCAATGCGATGCCAAAGTAATATTAATTGACAGAAAGGAAACATACCCAGCTCTTGAAGATTAACATCTGGAGATAGAAAGGAATTCTCTTTCATCTTATTTGTGTGAATTTGAAGGATTTGCAACCGACCATTTTCGTCAGGTAGGTTTATCTCGATGTGAACTTCCAAACGTCCAGGTCTGCAACAAATGTATTGAAGGTCAATGAAATTATGCAAATAGCAAACAAATATGCATATGGTCAAGATCAACACCAGCCTCTGCATTTTCCAGTGACATGCACCACACTAGGGAATGATGGAAGGTGCAGAATAAATTTTAAAAGTGGTACTGCTTACTGCACAGTGGTCTAACAAGTTATTCAAGAGTCCACTCAATGCAAGTGGTCCAATTACGTCCCAGACTCATGTGTATGTACTAACAAAAGACTACTACTGTAATTCAATAAAGTTCTAGTGATTTGCCCTAAAATAATATAACATGCTCATCAGGATTTAGCCGAATGCATTTGTGGAGAGATCACTGGCTCCATTTGCCATGTACGCTCATAAAGTAAATCGAAATTTTCACTATGAAACCTTGGGGCTACTAAAATTCACCAAATATCCAGCAAAATGATCCAACGAGCATCAGAACTTACCTCAATAAAGCTTCATCAAGCAAATCTTTACGATTAGTCATTCCAATTAGCAAAACATTATTCAGAGCCTCAACACCATCTATCTAAAAGGTATAAAATTTAATGAGAACTCATCATTACATAAACATTAATATAAGAAAGCTAAACTTCCAAATCTAGTAGAAGGCACCTTTGTAAGGAGCTGGTTTACAATGCTATCATGTACACCTGTACCATCTCGAGTAGATCCTCTAGACTGCATAAACAAAGTTTCTCTTAGGCAAATTTGGCTATTGCATCAAATGAAACTGAATGATGATGATATGATCAAATTATGCATTATATGGCACATGGGATAGGAAAAATTTGTAATCTATAAAGATATTGTAGAGATGAAAGAGCTTGATGTCGGAGTTAAGTAAAAAACAAGAACACATAAATGTGTATGAGTATATCACAGCTTGTTAAGGGTATTATTTTTAAGGGTATTCTTGTAACCCTGTAGTCTAGGGTTTTCCCTTCTCTAACCTACATATCTGTACCCGTTGGTCCTCATTGTACTGAACCTATCTATTATGAATACAATTCATAGTCCTAACAAGCCTGATGTAAAAGAAATGGTATTCAGACGAAATAACACCACCCAAAAAACTTATAAGGTATTTTTGACAGGGTCATACCCATAATAACAATGTCACAATTACTTCCTGATAGCAAACGAGTTTAGAGGACGATTTGCGTAAAAACTATAAGAGGCTAAAAGACTAGTATCCAAGATTAAAATAAAACAAATAGTATTAGAACCAACTGTAGTATCTGGTGCTACTTGCAAGCTGCAAGATAAACATTACTCTAGTACGCTTAAGGCAAGTGACAATAGAAATCTACAATACACATGATGTGAATCAAGGGAACAGAAATCCACCTTGCAGATAGCATCAATTTCATCAAATATGATAACGTGGAGGTCACTCTGATCACCTGCGTAGGGAAGGTGGAAAAGAAAATTAAGGCCAGAAAGGGTGCTCCACACAGAAATATTAGAAAGCTTCCCCCGGCGAGGTAATGTACCATGTGTCTTCTGCTCATTTTCAGCATCAGCAAACAAATCTCTAACGTTCTTCTCTGTTTCTCCAACAAATTTGCTCAAAACTTCAGGTCCATTCACAATCTGAGTTTAGAGGAAAAAGGTATTAGACATAGACTCTTAATGGACAGATGTGCCATTATACATGGAAAGTAGAATCTGTGAAATTAATTGATAGCATAGGTTTTGCAGATCTTTGTATATCAATAATTCTTAGATGAGTAACTTTGCTACCCTATACACCAGCAGGTTGGATTTTCGGGTTCACTGGCATTGTGGTGCTAGTTTTGACAACGATAATAGAGGAGAAAGGAACACTTTGGCACCCTGGACCAATTGGTTAGATCTTAGCCTTGAGATTGCTAGTTGCTGTTTTATTGAAAAGGCATGCATGTAATGTAGGTGGTTGGGTGAGGGAGATATGGTCCCTGTGTTGTGTTTGTACTTGACCTTTTCAATTTTTCTTCTTCTTAAGAAAATGATATGCAGCTCTCCTGTGTATTTGAGAAAAAAAAGTTTTGACAATGATATTATTACTAAAAACTGGTTGCCTATGCTGCATACAAGGGTATTGAATAAATATGACCACCTATATTGTGAATATCACATTACTTAAAAAAAGCTACATAGACAATTTATTGGCCCTATATGGACTATCATAACAGTTTTTTGAAAGGTTCATAAAAGTTTTTTCATAGAATCAGTATAAAAAATATATAAGAGAACTAAGAACACTCGACTATTTATGTGCGCAAAGTGTTATGTTCTTATTTATCATCACTTCTGGTCTTCTGGAGATAACAAGTTTTCCTCATTCAAATTTTAGATCTAGTATCAAATCGATGTCCTACTAAAACATATCAAAGTGAATGAAAGGAACAACAACACACAAATATTTTAGACAACTGACAAACTTATAATGCAAGCTCAATAATAGAAAACAAAACATACCTTGGGATCCTTGCCATTCAACAATTTGCCGATTTGACGAGCCATAAGAGTCTTGCCAGTACCAGGAGGCCCATATAGCAGTATACCCTTTACATGTTTGATGCCCAATCTACAGTATTCAGTTCTTAGCAAAGAACATCCATTATCAATGGTAGAAAAAATACAATATGTACCATACTTACTTACTAACAACGTGAGGAGGAAACACTCTCGAAGCAAATGCCCTACGAAATATGTCAGTGAACTCAGCACTTAAACCGCCTATTCCCAATTTTTCCAGGTTAAACTCTTTATGCTTGAAAAGCTTGCTGCTAGCAGCTTCCTTTTGGTTGATTACCTATAGTACATCAACGAGTTTTATTTTGGCGCCTTACAGGCTGTGGATGTGCTAAGTAATATTCACTAACAAAGGAAGTGCTAACAGCAATATAAAAGGTACTCAAGGAACCTTAATTCCTGAATTAGGAGCAGCCTCAAATATGATGTATGTATCACTTGACAGGAATCCTCTATCCAATGGTGTAGAACTCTCTTGACCCTCAAGCAAAGCTTGATTGACAGTGAACACATAGTTTGTTCCATAGAATTCAAATGGAACCCTTTGCCCAATTGTCATGACCTGTAAAAAATCCCACGACATCAATTTTTGGAGACAAAATAAATTTAGTATTAAAATTATAGCAATCACAATTCAGTCACCAATAAGATACATATACATAGCAGACACAATAAGTTACCCCGATGAAAAGAAAAACGCAACTAAATATAATGCAAATTCATTATGTTGTACCTGATCTAGAAATCTCTTCCGGAGTTGTTGGGCAAGTACAACGGCATCCAGCTGAAAATAAAAGAAAATCATAATGCATATGAGACCCCATTGACCAAAAATCTGAAAATCTCAAAAAAAATCCAACGCAGCCTACCTCATCATTTCGGTTGGCTCTTGCCTTCGCATATTCAAGCTCCAGGGTCAGCAATGCCAACTTGAAATCATCAGGAGGGACAAAACTGGATAAAATTCAACACGAATAATAAACCATCAAAACATCAAGATATATTGATATCAACGGATAGTAGACAAGAAGCCTTGGTGCAACGGTAAAGTTGTCGCCTTGTGACAAGAGGTCACAGGTTCATGTCCTGGAAACAGCCTCTTGCAGAAATGCAGGGAAAGGCTGCTGCATACAAAAGACCCAAAGCAGTTGGACCCTTTCCTATACCCTACACAAGCGGAAGTTATGTGCACCGGACTGCCATAGTAGAACGTCCTACCTGCTCACAGTAACAGAATCTCCTGCTGAAACTTTTGCTTGCCGACGCTGAATGGCATTCAAGGCAATGCGCCCACTTGAAATAGCATCATGGGCAGTGGAGCATCATTAAGGATCACATATGAGAAGAGAAAATTATAGCTTCATAGGAAGGACGGAATGTGACATCACAAAAGTTTCATTAAGATTTTTTTTCATCATGTGTTTCTAAAGTTTAAATGAATATTATATGGTTTTGAAGAAAAAAAATACAGATTTCTAAGCAGCAGTACCTAAAAGCCACATGATGATGAACCCAGTACTGATGAACCCAGTACAAAGCACTACAGCTAAATTGTAAGGGTGGAACGAATGGGTGATAAATAAAAGATAATATGTGTTTCTGCTGAGGCATTGTAATCACATGCCTAATCGAGGTTTGTTCATCAAGACTTCTCAGGAGCAAAACTAAGTGGCATTTCACAAAGCATTAGCTGTAACTGTTAAAAATGTTGAAACAAAAATTGTCAATAATATGACAATCTATCAAATCCACTTCATCCCCCAAACGAAGATGGCGCGTGATTATAATTTATATTCATCTAAAAATCCGTCGTTAGAACAGCGAAATCAACTAAACAGGCATCCATGCTGAGATAAACTAAATTACCAGCCTAACATTGCCACATCACAAAAACAAAAGGTCAAAATGCTCGAGAAACCAAAATATCCACGAGGAATAAAACAGAGGATTCGAAAACCCGCTAGCAGAGCAGATCGAAGCGCCAGGGCTGCTCATGCAAGTGAGATCTCAGAAAGGAATATACGACCAATCACTAGATCATCTGTAAAAAGGATATCGAAGGGTGAAGACCCAGGCGTCCGCGACGAGGGCGTGCCCGTTGGGGAAGCGGCGGAGATCGGCAGGGGAGACGTAGGCGCAGTTGGTTAGGGCCAGCTCCTGGTTCGGCGTGCTCACGACCTCCATGGACGCGCCGCCGCCGTGCCCCTGGTAGTATCTTCCCGCCATGGCCGCTGCGACTGTGAGATCTCGCTCGCCAGAGAGATCGTGCAGGATCGTGTGCCGCGCTGCTTGCGACGAGGAAGAGGACTTCAGGTGCGCTTCTGCTCTCTTCGGTCTGAAGGAATGGTTACTGGGCCCGGGCCGCCCGGCACACATACATTTTATTGGACTTACTATAATAGAAATAGGCTGTCCCCAAATATGTTACAAAACGGCCCATTATTCCATACCTTTTTCTTTTCCGAGGCTATTAACCCTCTTCTGAGTTTGGACAAAGTCAAAAAGCTATATATATACGAACTGAGGGAGTACTCCACTCGGCAGATCTCTGGAAAGTCTAAAAAAACTCTCTGGAAATACCATCACTTGCAAAAGAAAGTATTTATAGCTCCTAAACACAGAAAGATCATAACATGAATGATGCTAGATCCGCATCGATGGATATCAACTTCCATTTAAGACAATAGCAACTTGCACCAAGAACACACCGAGTCATCGTTTTGCTGGTTTCTAACAATATTGTTTCTTCGTTACAAACAAAATTGGGTGACATTCTTTTCAAAACTGGGACAGCACATGTAATCCACGATCCAAAGAGATACTCTTACATCAGAAGGCACCCACTAAACGCCTGTTAGACATGGAGCTCGATGCTCGTCCCCATGACAACTGCCAACAAGCTCCTGGGGTAAGCTCAATTATAGCTTGAGAATCGATCGTGAAGACACATTGCCAGGGCATCGAGCCCAGCCAACGCCCACCTCCTAGAGCAGAATGCACACCCAGCTCAAGTGTAGATAGATGGTCTCAGCTGCTGAAGACTCAAGCCTGTGTCCAGGCTCACAAAAATAAGCAAGTCTGTGGAACCTTTACTCTCAGCATCTCTCAATAACCTCGGCAATATCAAAACACAACCTAATTCTTTGTACCCGTAGAGCAAAGGTATTTCAGCAAGTACTCATTAGAAGAGCAAGTATCTGCCAAATCCTGATGCAATCTTGTTATGGACTTCTGCAACGATTTCAGAGAAGGAAGCAAGGTTCTGGAGTTCTGTTGAATATAATGTCCATGCACCTTACATAGTTCCTGTGAAAAAAAAGCGGGGTAAATTAGACAAATATGATATTAACCAAAGTATCAGCTTCAATTTTTTTTTTGAGGGGGGGAGGGGGGAGAAAGAGGATGGCACCTGAGACCATAGAAGGATAAATTCCAGATGGGGGCAACTTTCCAAAAGATCAGAAAATGCGTCAATCAATCTTTGGATATACCTAAAAGGTATTGCTGAACAAATTGCTTGGACATCAGATGGGTCCACAGCGAATATGCACTTCTTGATTAAGGAGTCCTCATTCAACCGGAGGCCAAGTAGAATTGCTCTCTGTTGTTGGTTTTCTGAAAGAGCTTCCTCTACTTTCTATAGAAACATAAATTATAGAAATTAATTGCCTATTAATCAGCACATAATCAAGCCAAAAATCATACAAGAGCAAAAGATAAATACCTCAGGTGTAACATCGACACCAAGGTCTGTTGGGTCAAACATAAATGACTCTTCAACCGAATACAACAGAACACCATCTGTGGTCGCTGCAGAAAAAGATCTTCCGGTTGGAGCAAATCTAACACATTTGGTTCGAGCTATGGGTCTTCCACGATTTGCCACTGATCCAGGCAAACCAAGCCCTAAGCTTCCTATTGTTTGGTTATCAATTCCTTCTTCAACATCACTATCGTAATCATCAATGAGATCTAATGGACCAGCATCTGTCATCCTTTTTGAGTTCAGAAAATCAAGAACGCCATCCAATGAGAGATTGCGAGTGATCTGGAATCTACGCAACAGTACCTGTTCAAAACAAATAAATAAAACAAAGATGATTCCGTATTTTCAGAGCATAAGTTTAATAAAGTAATGTGGTCACATGCCAGCTTCACGATGAAAGGCATACGAATCATGCAATTCAGTAGCCTGCAATGGATTTTTCTCTAAAAGAAATAAAATCATTCCCAGCACCGATAGAAGTGTGCTTAAAAACAAAAAGATCAGATTAAGACCAGGCATTTATCTACATATTTTGACATAAAATCTTTGTCATGTTTGTCAACACAAGAAAAATGAAATTTCAGATATGGGATTCAGATTGGGTCGCATGCTGCTCATTCAGTTCATGACACAACCACGTAAATATTTGAGACACTAGTAGGTTCAAAGATAAGGAATACTGAGTAGCAACTCATAATAGATAAGTCCCATGAATTGCAGATTCTGAAACAAAAACAAAAGAAAAATAGAAGACTTGCTAAAAATTTTAATTGTCACGAAAAAGATTTCCTGACCTGTTCTCCAACGTCATACATGCATATGTATTTGCTGTTTCCTCCAGCTAAAATATAGCTCCCGTCAGCAGAATAGCACAATGTAGTGAAGTACTTCCCAATACTTGTATTAGCAGCAGATCTCCTATCAGTCATGAGGCGGCCCCCAGAAATATCTCGACGGCCCTCAATTGTATACATCAACAAGCCCTCGAGTGGATCCCAGAAATGGATTAGGCCATCTAATGTACTGCATGCTATCTGTTTTCCATCAGGGCGATAAGTCAAAGTAAGAACATCATGTGAATGTTGAAAAGTTTCCACTGCACCCTTGCTCTCAAATACATCCCAAAGGCGGACAGTTTTGTCCCATGACGATGAAGCCAAAATAGTCTGTCAAACAGAACATAGTCACTATCGGTTTGATTTTGATTAATGATACAGTAAAAAGGACAAAATGACCTTGGACAGGTATTATGTACTGTTGGAAAAAAAACAGCAAAGCATGATCTCTTACACTGATTGGAGAAAACATTAAACCATGAACTGGTCCTTCGTGGCCACTGAGTACATCTAACAATCGACCAGTTTTCATTGACCAAACAAATATCTGCAGAAAACATTTTATATTCCAAGAATATGAAGTTAAGCATGTCACAAGAAGTTTGTCAGGGTAAAAAAGGTTGGCCGTAGAAACACACCTCAAATGAATCAAGTGTTCCAGCACATATTACTTCTCCACTTTGATCTGCTGTTAAAGAAACAAACTGTCTAGGTGAAGGGGTGGTGAATGTTTTGAAGTTGCGGTAGCGGAACAAATCCCACGCTCGGATAGTCCCATCAAGGGATGCACTTAGAAGAGAATGGTTATTTGCCATAAAGTGAAGTGCAGTGACAGCATTTGTATGCTCTGAAAATGTTATGAAACAAAACCCAGAAGAAACAGTCCAGACCTGTGGCGCATCAGTTAAATTATCAATCTTGGCAGGAAGGTCATTAATAGTACTAATCAAATAGAGTTAGAAATAATTCAATAAATAATTCTTCTCCACCCATACTGATAATAATCGCTACATTTTATTGAATGAATAAGGTCGGCCCTAGCCATCCCAAAATGAGACAAATCACAAATTTCTGCTACTATTGACTTTCACTCGCATTAATTTGGAGAGTCGTTTCATCATTTCGACAACATTATGAAGCAAACTTTCTATGATCAATCAAAATGACATTGCAAGCAAGTAGGAGAAAAAAAGGAGCGCACATAAAAATTTAAAGTACATATAAAATTATGGACAGGTTTCAATATATGTTCTCGTACCAATGAGTGCAGGGCATACAGAGATAGCAACTAGTAAAAAGGAAAGTGCATAATAGAGTTTGTAAAAATGCTTTCGCACAAAGCGTACTTTGACTTTGTTATCGTCAGCTCCCGTGGCCAATAACTGGGAATCTGGTGAATACGCGATACAATTCACATCAAAATAGTGCCCCTGCTGCTTCAAGATGTAGCTCTCTGAACGCCACTCCCACACCAGCAGCTGCCCAAGCTTGGCGCATCCAAAAACCAGCCAATTCCCCAGACTGTTGAAAATAGCAGTGGTGATCTTCTCCCTTGACACTGACAGCAAGTGGAGGCACACAAAGTCTGGCATCTGGTACAGCCCAAATACTCCATTAGAGAATCCAACCACTACCATGTCCAGTTCCCGGTGGTAATCACACGCTGTTAACCTAGCAGGTGACTGCATGAAAAAGTGCTTTTCCTGCAGCTCCCACTTTGCCAAATGTAACGGGATAGTGTCTTCCTCTCCCTCCTTCTTTCTTTTCCTGCTTCCACCATCCAATTCCATGGCATCATTGTGCTCTGATTCCTGCTCCGGCGTCCCAGGTGAAGGTGGCGGTGAGTCATCACTTCCTTCAACCAAATTCCACGTGAAAATAGCTCCGTCTTTAGAGATTGTGTAAACTCGGTTGACACTCCCGGTCTTCTTATCTGTGGCGAAAAAGGCGCCAACAACAGCAGCACGGTGGCCGAGGAAGAGGAAGGGCTTGCCTCGAAATCCTTTCTTGACGGGCAAGAGACGGGCCGTAAGGTCCTTGCAGGAGACAAGGAGGAACGCGGAGTCGGGGGACCAATCGAACGAGGTGACGCCGGCGTGAAAACCAGGGAACGTGCGGAGGAGGTGGAATGGGAAGAACTCCCTGCGGAACGCCGGCGAGCGCCAGATCTGGACGACCTTTCCGACAGCGACGGCGATGAGCTCACCGTCGGGGCTGAAGCCGACAGCGGTGGCCGCGCCCTTGAATGCGATGCGGTGGAGGACCGCGCGGCGGCGGAGGTTGGCGTAGAGCGCGCGGCCCCTGTCGTCCACGGAGAGGAGGAAGTCGCCCGAGGGGGAGGCGGCGAGGCGCGTGACGTTGGAGGAGGACTCGAAGGGCAGCGTGAAGGAGGAGGCGGCGGTGAGGTCCGTGGACGAGACGCGGTTGCCGACCGCGGAGAGGAGGACGTTGGAGTCCCCCGCGAAGACGGCGTCGCCGCCGCGGTACGGCGCGCCGAGGAGGTTCTGGAAGCGGTAGTTCATGGCGGGAGACCGGAGGGTGGGCCGGAGGCGCGGAGCGAGAGCAGAGAGCTAGGGTTTTGAGGGGACTGGTGCCGGCGCGCGTTGTGAAGATGCGAGGGGTTTAGTGGGTATCAATTAACTCGGGCTTTTGATTTCAGATGGCCCAATGGTTTCGTTGTGTTGGGCCAACCCGGCCCGATGGTATTATTCGCCCAACTGAAGCTACTTTTCGGCTCGCACGCTGCTACGCTTCACAGTAAAAATTATTCTCTGTTCTGAAATTATTGTTATCGGTTGATTTGAGAAAAGTTTACAGTAAATTTTTACACATTAGATTCTTATGAATTGCATCCGTTAATAAACTCTGAACGTGATGGAGTACGAACAAGGGATTTGGTTCAAGCCTTCCGACATCAAAACAAGCGAGAGACCAAGGTTTGAAAAACCGTTCAATCTTCGAAAACCGATCGGTTTTATCGGTTTATCTAGTTTACCGACTTTGAAAAACCGTTCTAGCTTCAAAAACTGGTCGGTTTTATCGGTTTATCTAGTTTACCGACCGGTTTTTTTTAATCGTTTTTGAATTTGAAATCAAATTGATTCGAGCGGTTTTTTCACTGATTTTCCAGCTTTACCCGTCGGTTTTCGGATTTTTATTTTTTGAATTTTCAAATTTTTTTTGAATTTTTATTTTTTTTAAATTTATTAAACCGAAAATAACCGAATAAAACCGATTTTAAAAAAAAAACCACGAAAACTGATCGGTTTTGTAAACTTACAAGAGACCAGCTGAAGAATGGTCATAAGGTAAAAAAAAACTACACAGGCATGACAAGCTTGCGACAATTCAAATGGCCACATCGGTGTTGTCATATGCGGATGAATAAGGTCTATCTGTAGTCGAGCAGATGACTGCAGTGAAGCTCATTCCATTCAATGTGTGTGAAGGTTTAACATCAGAATGCATTTCAGATTCGCAGCCGGTGATGTACAAGTTTGGGACATTTTGACACAGAATTGAACCCAAAATACCACCCCGTTCACATCCAAAAGGATCAGATTGCCATACAAAAAAACATAATATTTTCATTGTCCAATTTCAACCGACTGAAACCTGTTCAAGCATAGCGAAAACACAGTTTTCATTTCAGTTGCGGAGACCTTGTGCAAATTTCAGAGCAACACCATCATTTTTCAGTCACGAAGCGCCTCAACACGATTTATCTACACGGCTATTTGCGAGACACGATGGCAGGCCGGCGCGCTCCTCCGCCTGCCCCGTCACCGAGGACATGCACGCACTCTTCTACTCCTCGTCCATGCCGTCCTCGTCGTCAGCCTCCATGATCTTCATCTTCTTCACCGCCTGCGCGGCGTCGCCCCTGACCGCGCTGCTCGGGACCTGGATCAGGATGTCGGACTTCTGCCCGGTCACGGCGTTCACCAGCCCGCCGCTGCGGTCCACCTTGTAGTCCAGCTCGTCCTTCGCGGCCGCGGCGTCGATGTACACCGTGCAGTTCTCGTCGATCTCCTCTTGGATCAGCATCTTCGACAGGTGCGTCACCACCCTCTTCTCGATCCACCTCCTGATCGGCCGCGCGCCGTACACCGGGTCGTAGGACAGAGAGAGTATGACGTCCAGCGCGGCGTCGGTCACGGCCAGGGCGATGCCCCGCTCGGCGAGGCGGACGGCCACGTCCTTCATCTGGAGGCGGGCGACCTTCCTCAGTTGCTCGTGGGACAGAGGGTCGAAGATCACGATCTCGTCGAGACGGTTCAGCAGCTCAGGGCGGAAATGCCTCCTCACCTGCGGACACCAATCACTCGCATTGAGCATCCCAAATCACGATTGGAAGTAACGAGAAATTTTGAGATCGTGCTTGATGATTCGCGTTGCGTACGTACCTCCTGCATGACGAGATCGCGCGCGATCTTCATGGAGTTCTGGCCGACCATCCCGGCGAGGAGGTGCTCGGCGCCGAGATTCGACGTCATGATGATCACAGTGTTCCTGAAGTCCACTGTCCGGCCTTGCCCGTCGGTCAGCCTCCCGTCGTCGAGGACCTGGAGCAGGGTGTTGAACACCGCGACGTGCGCCTTCTCGACCTCATCGAAGAGGATCACACTGTAAGGCCGTCGCCTCACTTGCTCGGTCAGCTGCCCACCTTCCTCATGGCCAACATAACTGGAGCATTCAACAAAGATTTCCAAATGTCAGAGCACAATTCCAGATGTTCGCGAGCTACTATAACAAAAGCAATGGAAACATGGGAAAACGAACTTACCCAGGTGGCGCTCCGATCAGTCGAGCAACCGAGTGCTGCTCCATGTACTCGGACATGTCAATGCGCACAAGAAGGTTCTCATCGTCGAACAGCTGCTCGGCGAGGGCCTTGGCGAGCTCCGTCTTGCCGACACCAGTCGGACCCAGGAAGAGGAAGGAGCCGGTGGGCTGCTGCGGCCGACCAAGGCCAGCCCTCGACCTCAACACCGCCTCCGCGACGGCGTTCACAGCCTCCGTCTGGCCGACCACCCGCTGGTGCAGCCTGTCGGCGAGGCCAACAAGC
Source organism: Zoysia japonica (assembly GCA_001602275.1). NCBI lineage: Eukaryota > Viridiplantae > Streptophyta > Magnoliopsida > Poales > Poaceae > Zoysia > Zoysia japonica. The sequence continues at coordinate 1,615,556 of BCLF01000027.1, read as the reverse complement.
CTCTCCTTCTCGTTCTGCCCGAGACGGGTCACCGGAATGCCGGTCCATCTGCTCACAACCTGCCAACAAGAACACCATTTCAGCACGCTGCAATCTTTTAAAAGAATCATCGGCACTGCCCTCGAAATTTCTACAGACATACATACCTCTGCAATTTGTTCGGGACCGACAGTTTCAGTGAGCATGAGGTTCTCCCCTGTATCGCTCTCCAGCCTGGTGATGGCCGTGTCGATCTCCTGGAGGGCGCCGTACTTGAGGTCGGCGACCCGAGCCAGGTCCATGCGGCGCTCGGCCTCTTGTAGGCTGAACTGCAACTCCTCACGGCGCTGCTTCAACTTCCTGATCTCGTCGATGCGCTCCTTCTCCTTCCTGTACTTCATAGTCAGTGGCTGCAGCTTGTCCCTCAAATCATCCAATTCTTTCCTAACCTGAACGATGAACATTTTAATTTCAGTAACAAGTAAAACAACACGACTGAGGACTAGAAGATTCTTCAAGGATCACGAGATACAAACCTCAACCAGCCGGGCTTTGCTGGCCTTGTCCTTCTCCTTCTCCAGTGCGTGGAGCTCAACTTCCAGCTGAATCCTCTTCCTCTCGAGGTTGTCAATCTCCTCCGGCTGGCTGTCGAGCTGCACCCTCACGTTCGCGCACGCCTCGTCCACCAAGTCGATCGCTTTGTCAGGAAGGTGCCGACCCATGATGTACCGCGCCGAGAGCTGCGCCGCGACGACGAGGGCGCGGTCCTGGATCCTCACACCATGGTGCCCCTCGTACTTCTCCTTGAGCCCCCTCAGAATGCTTATGGTGTCAGGCACGCTCGGCTCAGCGACGAACACCTGCTGGAACCGCCTCTCGAACGCAGCGTCCTTCTCGACGTACTTGCGGTACTCCTCCAGTGTGGTGGCGCCGATGCACCGGAGCTGGCCCCTTGCGAGCATCGGCTTGAACAGGTTGGCCGCGTCCATGGAACCCTCTGTTCTTCCCGCACCGAGGACGAGGTGTATCTCGTCGATGAAGAGGATAACCTTCCCCTCGGCCTCCTCAACCTCCTTCAGCACGGCCTTGAGCCGCTCCTCGAACTCGCCGCGGTACTTGGCGCCAGCGACGAGCGCGCCCATGTCGAGCGCGATGAGGCGGACGTCGAGGAGGTTGCTGGGCACGTCGCCGCGAACGATACGCTGCGCGAGACCCTCCACGACGGCCGTCTTGCCGACACCGGGCTCGCCGATGAGGACGGGGTTGTTCTTGGTGCGGCGCGAGAGGATGCGCACCACGCGACGGATCTCCTCGTCGCGGCCGATGACGGGGTCCAGCTTCCCGGCCTGCTCGACGAGGTCGCGGCCGTACGTCTTGAGCGCCTGGAAATTGGTGTCGCCTGACGCGGACTCCACGCGGCGGCCCTCACCGCCGCGGAGCTTCTCCAGCTCGGCGCGCACCCGCGCCGCGGAGACGCCGGCCTCCTTGAGGCAGTCGGATATCTGCGAGTCCTCGAGGAGGCCGAGAAGCAGCTGGTCGACGGCGAGGTGGGAGTCCCCGCGCTTCTTCTGTGCGGACTGCGCGCGGCGGATGACCTTGATCAGCGCCGTGGACGCCGGGACCGAGTCCGGCGGCGGAGACTGCGACGGAAGCTTCTTGAGCGCGTTGCTGAGCACGCGCTCGAACGAGTCGCCCGCGGCACCGTCGCCGCCCGACGCCTGCGTGATGGCCTGGCGCAGGATGCCGGACTTGTCCGTCGCAAGCGCCGCCGCCAGGTGCAGAGGCGTGAGCTGCGCGTGGCCTGCATCCGACGCCATCTCGTGCGCCGCCACCAGCGCCTCGTTTGTCTTGTGCGTGAAATTGTCTGGATTCATGGCTGATCCTCTTGCTCACTCCTCACAATCTACTGTGACAATCTCACCACGAAGAATCTCTAGCTTCTGAGACGAAATAAAAAATCGCCGGGTGTTTTTCTGTACTCCTGCTTTGCTTGCTTGAATGCTTGTGCTGTGCCTCGGCGGTGGAGGGCGGCGAGCTTAAGAAGCCGGAGCGGAGTGTTCCCCCGGAGTCTAGAAGAAAGTGGAAGACTGACGGAAGCGACCCGAAGCAGCTGGACGGAGCGGGAGGGTCAAATGACATGCGGGCCTGTACGGTTGCCGACCGTTCGATCGGAAACAGTAGTGCTTTTATATCTTCTGGATTAGGTTGTTCGGTGCGGCCTTGGCTGCTTTATGACAGTCCCGGACATGTGGGCATATTGCTTGCGTACGGGGTCCACGAGTCAGTTTCTGATTTTATATCTTGATTAATATTACCGATATTTCCTTTTTCACCGACGACAAGGTTTAAAAAACGGGTTAAAACCGAGCAGTTTTTTGGGTTTTCGATGAACCGATTATTTTTGTTTAATAAATTTAAAAATTTTAAAAATTCAAAAAAATTGAAAATTTAAAAACAATAAAAATTCAAAACCGACCGATAAACCTGAAAAATCAATGAAAAACCGCTCAAACCAATTTGATTTCAAATTCAAAAATAATAAACCAGAGAAACCGATCGGTAAATCAGATAAACCGGTAAACCAATCGGTTCTCGAAGCCAGATCGGTTTCTGAAACCTTGCCTATCTTTATATATTAAACTTCGTACGTTCTCTCAACCCTTATTGCGTCACGTCGCTCTAAAAATTTTTTTAACCGTCAGATTAAAATCAAACGGTGAATATTAAGAAGGAAAAAAAATTCTACTCGATGAGAGCAGGCATGAACGGCTGTGTCATCGTCCTAGCTTTTCCAGATCCACACGCTATCCTGTCACACAGTATCTTTGCATGGATAATAAAATAATAACAAAAATATTTATATATTAAAGCATGTAGATTCTCTTTAAATACCTGATGTCACATCATCAATAAATTCTAAATCGTCAGATCAATCCTCTAGTGCACAAAGAGTTGGATATACCTCTATAGTTTTGCTTTTAAACTCTTCGTAAAACCAGAAATAAAGTACAACTCCGTTCTTTCACCAATCCTATATAGTTTTTATTCAAAAATCTTGGATAATTTTGCATTTATATCCTTAAAAAAACATATAATATGTGTCTGATTTTTTTACCATACAAAATCTTATACATAGATCTTTATGAATAATTCTTTTTACCTATTAAGATAAGCACAAGAAGCGTCGCACTGCAACAAAAGCAATCGCACTCCTCTGGCAGTGATTTTATTTGTTTCGATTAATAAAGTGAGGAATCGCTTTTGTTTCTTATTATACTTCTTATCATCGGACCCGAGTTACTATTTATTTATTATGAACTACAACTTGCTAGTTACTTTACTATATGCCTCCTTCCAAACAAAAATTTAAAGAGATGATCAATTTTTATGTAGAACTCTTATTTTTTTTTAAAAATGTAATTTTCTCAAATTCATTTTTTATTGAGATAAATCTACTTCACCATCTCAAAAGTCTACGTAACTCCTCAATTAACTATAAAAACACTTCACATCATACACTATCCAAACTGTATAAATAACTTTCGAAAATGATATTAAAAGTGGTTCTGCTGACCCTCTCCGTTTTGATCTTGTTATTACCGTTGACTTTTAACATAAATTTTGACTATACTCATATTTAATTTTTTATAAATTTCTTATATTATAATTTACTTTATCATTAAAGTTATTTAAATCACAACTTAAAATTTTACATATTTGAATTAATTTTTAGATAAATTAAATAGTCTAAGATGATATTAAA
>BCLF01000027.1:1572299-1592683 GCA_001602275.1 Zoysia japonica | reverse complement strand
AGGAGGAGGAGGAGGAGGAGGTTGTGGTGGAGGGCGAGGATACCAAGGCCGGGGTGGTGAGCGCTGCCGCCCACGGAGATGGTGAGGAGGGTGCCGCCGGAAACGCGTCGAACGAGTCGTCCACGGTGACGGCTCTGGACAGCTGCAGCAACTCCCTCTCGGGCCTCGCTGACGGGGGCTTCTCTGGCGGGCTGTGCGAGCCGGTAAATTGCCCCTCGTTTCTCGTCGCGAATTTCGTTTATTTCTCCGTGAATTCCGTTGATTTTCTTGAAATATTTTCCAACAATTAACGTTATGGCAATCCCCGCTGTTTACCACCGGCACTCTTACAGTTCTCCATGAATGGAGGAAACAGCTTCCTTTCAGAACGACCAAGGAAACATCCCAAAAATAGTAACCGATGAATAAAACCTTGCAGCAAATATAGCAGCATCGTTACGCTCGTCACTCTCAGTACTCTGGTGTCGATTTCAATGGGTTGCCGTTCCTGACTTGTTTGAATCTCTGCGCAGTATGATCAACTGGCGGAGCTGGAATGGCTGTCCAACTACATGGGCGAGGACAACTTCCCCACGGAGGACCTCCGGAAACTGGAGCTCATCACCGGCGTTCCACAGGCTGGTACCGCCGCGACCAAGGCGTCGGCTTCCACTCCTGCGCCTGCCCCAGCGCAACCCTGCGGCGGCGTGCTGCCGCCTGAGGCTGCAGTGCCGGCCAAGGCGCGCAGCAAGCGTTCGCGCATCGCGCCATTTAGTTGGTCCTCACCCCTCGTGGTGCCCCCGCCGCCTCCCGCGTCGCCACCGTCCCCTGCGTCCGCGGCCATCTCGCCATCCGAGTCCGGCACCGGCGGCACGCCGGCGTTCAGCGCGAAGAAGCCGGCTAAGGCTTCCAAGAAGAAGGACTCTCCGACGCCGCCCCCGGCGCCGACCGCGACCGCGGCCGCGCCCGCGGGTGAGGGCCGGAGGTGCCTGCACTGCGAGACTGACAAGACGCCGCAGTGGAGGACGGGGCCCATGGGCCCTAAGACGCTCTGCAACGCGTGCGGCGTTCGGTACAAGTCGGGCCGCCTCGTGCCGGAGTACCGGCCGGCGGCGAGCCCGACGTTCGTCGTGTCGAAGCACTCCAACTCCCACCGCAAGGTGCTGGAGCTACGCCGCCAGAAGGAGGTGCATCAGGGCGGCCAAGCCATGCCTCACCCTCACCCGCACCACCAGCACCAGTCTCATCACGCGCATGTAGGCACGGGCGTCGGCGGCGGAGGCCTCATCCACATGCCGAGCCCGCTGCTGTTCGACGGGCCGTCGGCGCCGCTCCTCACCGAGGACTTTTTGCTCCACAACAGCGTACTCCCCGACTTCCACCATCATCAGCTCATCTAGGAACGTGCTCGCTTAGGCTCTAGAAAATGATCCAATAGCCCAGGAATAATCCATCCAGAACAGAAACTAAACCCCTTTTTTAGGAGTCGTTTCTCCAGTTTTAGTTTTGCTGCCATCTTTTCCCGAACATGTATTTTTGTTCGTCGTCTCTCTCCATTTCAGCAGTTTTCTGAGCCTTTTTCTTCTCAGTCAGCTTTCGAATTTCTGACCCCTTAGAAACTAATTCTAGTTCTAGGGAGTTGTTGATTTCTTAGACATTTTTTTTTCCCTTTCCTTGCTTAGCAGCATCTTTCAATTTTGTATAATGCAGAGCTCCTAGCAGAGGAACAGTAATATATAAGCAAAGAAGTTCTTATTTTTTTAGTTCAAAGTTCAGAGCTCAGTCGGTGTGAATTTGTTTATGTGAATCCCAATCTTGGCTGCGTGTGGGCCAGCAAGATGATTCGCTTGTGGCGTGAATCGATCAGCGTTATGATAATGGGAGGGAGGGAGCCCAGAGCGAGGCTCGCTGCTCGCACAAACCATCACGAGGGTGGCGCGGGCGACCGAACCAAGAACTGCCATGAGCGGATGAGCTCGTGAGCCTATGAGCAACTAGGAGAAAAGTGATTAAAAGAGGAGAATCTCACGAAAACAAACAAAGCTCACGCTGAATGGTTAATAGCCCGTTTGGTAGGGTTGTGACTTATGAAAAACCGACTCTGGTTGTGACTTATGAAAAATTGACTTTAGACTCTGTTTGTTTTTTATTAAATTATATAATTTAGATTATAATCTCATTTTTTATAATCTAAATTATAATATAAAAATTATAATTTGTACTTATCTGTTTGACAACTCAACTTATTTTCAACTTGACAGGGGTAGTGGGTCTTTTCAAGATTATAATCTCAAATAAGCATTTAATAACTAGCTTATTGAATTATAATAATCCAAGTTTGAGATTAAAATAATCTAGTAAATAAGTCGTTTTGTTTGTTTATATCTATAGATTATAATCTCTAAAGTATATAATCTCAAACAAACAGGCTCTTACTCCCTCCGGTTTTGATTTATCATTAATGGAGTTTTTTGAAACATTAGAATAAATTTTTTAAATAAGACAAATGGTCAAAGTTGATGTTAAAAGTCAACAGTGTTGATAATTTAAAACCGGAGGGAGTATATGCTAAGTTAACTTTTTTGAATAAATTGTTTTTTAAACATCGAGTAGAATAGTTTATTGTGGATTTTATAGAATAGATTTGAGATGATTTACCTATATTGCCCTTGATTATTCTTTCATTCTCTCATTGCACAGAGGTTTAATAAAGCATAATAAAAAGATCAATTAGAGCACTAGATTAACAAACCTGTTACCAAACATGTGAGCTACCAAAAGCTACGTCTTCCTGGCTTTCTCTCTCTACACAAACTTTTTCCAGCTGATCTTACATGCGGAAGCATGAGTTACTCATGGGGTCAGTATTTGGCACGGTTTACTCCATAAGCCGTATGAGAAGCTCGCCAGGAGCCGTGCCAAATGGCCTTCCCTCTTTGGCCAGTCTTCCCATTGTTGTGGCTGCAGTTGCTGATTATGGTTGTGACACTTGTTTACTGTCGCAGCTAAAAGTTAATATGCAGAGACTATTGAGAGACTACATATTAAAATGATGATGCAGTTCCACAGTAATATAAAAACATCCGGCCGGTGCGTGTAGCTGTGTTTTTTTTTTGGGTGCATGTGGGGTTGGATATGGTTTCGCAGTCTGGCACGGACGTGGCCGGCACCGCGTTGGATCCAATTTCCAACCACCTCGCCGTGAAAACTTTGGTGCGGCTCTGTTGGATCGATTCTCCGGCCACCACCTCGTTCGGGCCCATTTCTGGGACGGTCGTACCTGACCACCGAAAGCTTCTTCGAATTTTACCTGTTGGACGTCACGATGTGACCATGTACTGCTGCTGCTTTGCCAAAGGCCTGGCTGACACTTGCGCTCGTACTAGTAAGGGGAGTAGCAGCCGGTGACAACGTCACATGTGAGGAGCCAGGACACGGCATGCACGGAAGCCGGCCGACGCGTCGACGTCGGGTGGATTTCGCCTGAAGCAAAGGGATACGTAGTACTCCTGCTGCCTTTATCAGGAGAAAGAAGAAAACTGTTTGCTGTTGGAGGTAACGTAAACACGAGCAGCACTGCAGACCTGATGAATTTATCTTCAGGAATTAGTTTTAGATGAAGTACTGCACTGTCGCGGTTCGTAACACATAAAGATGATCTGACACGTATGGCCGTACGCCCGTACGCTTGGTACATGTTGTAGAAGTTCGGGGCGCGGATCGGCAACCTTACTCAGTTTTACTGCAACGCTTGCAGTAAAGCTCATCCACCGCTCAAACGGTCCATTTCGACTTTCGATTTCAACGACAGAGTTTAGTTCGGTCGTTGTATACAGAGTGTTTCGCTGTATACCTTCAGAGAAAATTAAAGAAGTTTTTTATTTTTGGAATTTTTTTAGGTTAATCTTTGTGTGGAATTTTAAGGAAGGTCCTTCAAGTTTCCAAAATTTTCTAAAGGTATCCTCCAAATTTTTTCTAAAGTTTATTAAATTTGTTCCAATAATTTCTAAAAACTTTTAAAATTGTTTCATTAGTTATAATGTTTCTCATACTAAAGTTGTTCCGTTAAGTTCTTCTGATCGAACTCTTCGAGTTATTCTCAAAGTTTTTATAAAGTTGTTACGTTAGTTCACAGAGTTTTTTAAAGTTGTTCTTTTAGTTCTCAAAGTTATTATATTAGATTTGTGTCGTCGAGCTCTCTTTATGTACGTGCCTTCTGAATTATTACTAAAATTTCCTAAACTTGTTTTGTTAGTTTCTAAAGTTTTTAAAATTATTTGGTTAGTTCTCAAAGTTTATTGTAACTTTAAGAAATTTTGAAAAATAAACATAACAACTTTAGAAAATTTTAAAAATTAATAGAACAACTTTAGTAAACTTTAGGAACTAATATAACAACTTTAGAAAATTTTAGAAATAACTCAGAGAGCACCTACATAAATAGTAAATCTAACAGAACAATTTTAGGAATCTTTAATACTTAACATAACAACTTAAAAAAAAACTTTAGTAACTAAGAAAATATTTTTTAAAAACTTTGAAAATAACTCGGAGACCACCTATGCAAAGAGCTCGACAAAATAAACCTAACGGAATAACTTTAAAAAACTTTAAAAATTTGAGAGACTTTCTTAAACTTTTGAGGATTACAAAAAAATCCAAAATTAAAGAACTTTAATATTTTTCTCAAGGTATACAGTGAAATATACGCAACATACAACCGAAGTGGACTGTGTTGAAATCGATGAGCGAAGGGGATCATTTGATTAGGAGCAACAGTGGATCAGCGTTACTGCAACCTTGCGGTAAAAAAAGGTGTAAGGTAGCCAATCCGCGCCCGAAGTTCGCCCCTTATCGTGCAAGCGAAGAAACACGTGAGAGTGCACTTTTTTTTAAAGGAAACTGGAGGAGCAATCTCCTACAGCTATTTATTAATAAAAGAACGAAAAAACAAAAGTGCCAGATACAGAAAAGAAAGAAAAAAGAACTAAAAGAAAAGAGACATCCAGTTTTCAAAAGCTTAGAGCGACTGCTATTCAGTCTATGGGCAAGCAGCTGCAGCTCTCTAAGAAAGATAGCCTTGCAATCAGATAATTGAGGGTTTTCAGAATTGAAGATCTAACTGTTTCTAGTTTTCCAAATGCTCCAACACAGGAGGATGATGATTTCCATTAAGAATCCTGGTTCCAGTCTAGACTTAAGCCAAACCAAAATTTGGAAAGAATGCAACCTGCTTGGAATTGTTAAGACTAAGACATTCCAAACATTTCTGACGAAGCTGCATATGAAGAAAATGTGCTTTGTGGTTTCTTCAAACTGCCTAATACAGAGCTCACAGCTGTAAGAGTCCAACTGCATGTTTCTTTTTCGTAAAGTTCCCCTGATATTTAGTCTATTTTGCAGAACCAACCAAAAAAAACTTTAAGCTTTGGCTGAACTGACGATTGACAGAGTCAAAGAAAGGCCGGATGAACTTGAATGTAACCCAGAAGAAGCTCATTGACTGAGAAAGAAGAGAACGCTCCTCGTTGACCCATATGTCTTCATTGGTCTGGTTTCACTCATGGGGATAAGATAGCAACTGATTGTTGAAGGATTGTTGAAGGCTTATCATCTAATTGAAGGCCAATTCACTCAACGGCAGATGAAAGAGAAGCAATGGGTCAGGTTGCTCCAAAAAAGCACTGAGGGTAAGATTAGCGTTCTTAGCAAAGGAAAAGAGTTGCTGATACTATAAGCACCAAGGAGAGCCCATGACCACATCTTTCCAGAAAAGAATAGAAGTTCCATCTCCCAACTTAACGAAATCTTTAAATTGATCTAGCAACTTCACTATATCTCGCCACCAGAAAAAACCCTTAGAGACTTGTCCAGGTAAACGTCCATTGTGATAATAGTTGTTCCATGCCAGGCTAACCCATGGGATGGGTTCTTTATTGTAGAACTTATAGAGAAATTTCAGCAAAAGAGCCTAATTTCGAGTTCTAAGTTTTAAAACTCCTAGACCTCCTTGCACCTTTGGCCTTGTAACCAGGTTCCATGCTGCCAACGGACATTTTTAGCATTGACATCAGACCCTCTCTAGAGACAATGCCGACTATACTGGCCCACTTGTTCTAGATGCTGTGCACATGTAAAAGGTTGGCAAAGATGAGTGAACTGATTTAACAATTTGCAATCTCCCAGCTTACAAAAGAAAGTTAGAGGTTCCAATCAGTCTTCTCTCCACTTTTTGGACCATTGGTAGAAAGGCCGAGACAGGTGGCCGCGTTGTCCTCAGAGGTAAACCCAGATAAGTGAATGGCATTGAGCCAATCTGACAATTGAGGGTGGACACCAAAACCTCCAAGCGTTCTGGTGTAAGATTGAGAAGATACATAAATAATTTGTTATAGTTAACATTCAGGCCAGTGGAAGAGGATAAAGTTTGTAGAAGGGCTTTGAGAGCCACTAATTGCCTAGGGCAAGCTTTCATGATGATAAGAGTGTCATCTGCATATTGCACTATTGGAAAATCAGAGCCCGCTCTTAGAGGGATGGGTAGCCGGAAAACTCCTCTGTCTGTGGCTTTATTCATGATAGATTGCAAGAGATCGACCGCCAGAACAAACAGAAGCGGTGATAGAGGATCGCCTTGTCTGACCCCCCTCTTGCAGTGAAAGACCTTTCCTGTAATGCTGTTAAGGAGCACCGAGGAGGTAGCTGTATGTAAAATATTAGAGATTCAAGACACCTATTTACAGCCAAATCCTTTGGCTTTGAGAATATCTATCAATGCTTGGTGCTCAAGCTTATCAAAAGCTTTCTCAAAGTCCAGTTTGAGAATTATAATTTTATTTCTTGATTTCTAACAAATGTGAAGATACTCAAAGGCCCATGTCAAGTAGTCCTGGATGGTTCTACTCTTGATGAAACTATATTGGTTTTGATGAACCAGTTGCTGTATGATAGACTGTAGTCTGTTGGCAAGAATTTTAGTGATGATCTTCAAGGAAGAGTTCAAGAGAGAGATGGGCCAAAAATCATTAACCTCCTGATAGTTATCTTTCTTAGGGATGAGAGTTATGAACGAACTGTTGATGCTTTTTAAACACAGCTGACCATCATGAAAAGCAGTTAGGAGATCAGAAAAATCCACAACTAAAAAATTCCATCATTTCTTAAGGAAGTCTGCATTGAACCCATCAAGACCTAGGGTCTTGTTCAGAGGCAAATCAGAGATAACAACATCTAATTCCTACTTAGAAAAGGGAGCCTCAAGCCATGAGAGATATATCTGTCTTGAGAGAAGTTTATCAAGATCAAAATGCATGCGATCAAATTCTTTTCTATCAAGACGGTCTTTAAAGGCATTCCACAAAATTAAAGCTTTAGAGGTGTGATCAAAGACCTGGTTGCCTGAGGGATCCATGAGACAGGGGATGACATTTCTTCTATGGTTCACCGAAGCTCTGGAATGGAAGAATTTGGTAGGGTCATCACCTAGCTTAGCCCATTTAATGTTACCTCTTTGCTTCCAATAAATATTCTGTCTGTGTAGGAGTTTTTGTTGGTGCTCTTTCAAGATGCTTCTGAAGTTTTATTCTTTCAGAGTAAGATCTCTTCTCTGCTACAAGAGGTCGAGGAATGTAAGGATAAGGCTAGAGTTGTTAAGAGCAGTTTTGATGCTGGCGTAGGAAGGGGCCAGCTTTTGAGGATGCTTCGAAGCCTTTTAAACTTAGAGGGGATTCTCAGGGCTGGGTCAGCCTGAAAGACTGGAGCATTTCAAGATTCTGCCACTAAGTCGGGAAAACCAACATAGTCCATCCAGAAGTTTTCAAATCTAAAGATTCTCTCTAGATAAAGCCACGGCTTCAGTTGCTGAGAAATTAGTTGTCCAACTAGCAGATGTGAAGAACCAGTCCAGCTTTTTCAAAAGCGAGTTTGCTTGCATGCTTGACCAAGTGTATTTTCTTCTTTTTAAAGGGATTTCAATGATGCCCAAGGCACTAATGGCTGCGTTGAACGCTTGCATTTCAGAGATATTTCCTCCCAGTTTATTTCTATCTTCTGCAGATTTAATTAGATTAAAGTCTACAACAATCAGCCAATTGCACTCCTCATAATTATCAGTTTCCTCTAGCCAGTTGAGAGGCCTTTTCTGCAGGTTCACAGGGTCCGTAGACATTAGTAAGGAACCAAGTGGAATTATTATAGACTGATTCTAGTTTCATAGTAATGCCAAATTCTTCTCTAGCTGCTAAGACACCTTTAAAAACAGAGCTCTTACAGATAGTGATGCATCCACTAGATGCTCCCATCAAAGTGAGGAATTCAAATTTGTCAAAACCACGAAGACAAATCTTTCTAATGAAAGTGTCATCAAAATTATCTCTTTTAGTTTCTTACAGACAGATAATGTCACAATTGGTTTCAATAGCTTTGTTGCGAAGGGTTTCAATAGCTTTTAGGTTCTGTTGTGATTGATACTATCTATTAAAAACTAAGGAGGGGGAAGAATGCAAACAACAGTTCCATGCAAAATATGGAAAAGCAACCACAAAACAGTTGAAGGGATAAATCTCCAGCAAACAGCGAAGCACTTGAAGAACTATCCACAATAGCAACCAAAGCAAACCATAGTAGCAACATTTAACAAAGTCCAACCGCCAAATCATCTCAACAAACAGATGTTGAGAAATTAACAAGTTCATAAAGAAAACAAAGAACTTCCAAAAACATGTCAACATAACAGTGACATCCCATGCCCAGTCATTGCTTTTTGGGCTTCTTGGTTGTGTCGTCATTGCAAGAATCAGAGGAAGAGGAGGCCCTGTGACTAGCCGGCTTGCGAATCTCTCCTACTGATTGGGTCTTCTTTCTCTTGAACAGGAATTCGTGAGACAAGTCGCCAGGACTCATCTTGCAAAAGGATTCACCCAGTATACTGATAGCGCTTTTGGAGAGAGAGAGAGAGCGCTCGAGGACAGGCTGTGCAATTCTTGTCCATGCAGGTGAGGCTCTTAAAGTTTTTGCACTGGATCCCTGCAATTAATATCATATTGACGCCTGGCCAGCGCCATTTACTCAGGTTTCAACCAGCTGATAGAGAAACGACAGGGGGTTCCCGATTGGTGCATGATCGTTTCGGTTGTTTAAATGATGTCGATTTTTAAATTCAACTTTGACTATTTATTTTATTTAAAAAATTGATAAATTTTATATATTTTGATATAATTTGATTTATCATTAGAGTTATTTGAATCACAACTTAAAATTTTACATATTTAAATAAATTTTTTAAATAAAACAAATGATCAAAATTAAATTTAAAAATCAACAATGATACCAGTTAAATAACAGAAGAAGTATGCATCACTGGGCATGCATATGCAAGAACGATAGCGATATGCAGCCGATGCAGTCACTGCAGTCTGCAGCCCGCAGGGGATTCTGTAGTGCGATACAGATTGAAGCCGGGATCTAATGATTTATTCAGACTGTTGATCCCAGCAAAGAGAAGGGGATAAGTAGCTTGCTACGCGTTGCTGCAACGAGGCCAGATTCACCTTATCAACAACGGAAGACAGGTGGGACGTCAGCGAAAGAGCCTGAATGATGATAAATTTCCCTCGCACCGCCGGCACCTGGCGGCCGTGATCTCACATGCAGAGACACGGGCGCGCGCCGCGGCACTGCTCGGCGCCGCTGGTTTGGGAGACGGCACCCGGCGGCCGCGTTCTGTTGTTTTGCCTGGCACGCTCGCTAACCTTTTGGACGCTGCGGGCCGCCCGGCCGCGTGGAGTCAGCAACGAAGAAAGTTGGGCGGCGCAGCGAGTATCTGGTCCTGATCCCTGAGCACGTGCTCGACCTCGACGTGCACGGGCGCGGCACCCCGCCCACAGAGTTAGCGGTGGGGTCGACTGCAGGGAGCACACTGGCGCGCGCACTGCCCGCCGGCGAGAACCCCATGAGCCACCTACGCACGCACGCGGCTAGCTACCCCTGCCGCGCCACCGCGGTACCGACAAGCGGCAGGCCTTGTTGGCGGCGCGACGCTAACTGCAGGCGACGACTTTCCCGTGCCGCGCGCCCGTGACGCCTTGTAGCCGGGAGCGGTGTGTTCACTGAACCGGGGGGCTTTGCAGGCTCGTGTGAGTTCTCGAGTTGACGTGAGGATCTGCTGCTGAAATCTGTATAAGATCTCATAGCAGTGGCTGCAAACTTGATAACCTCTTGAATGTCTGTGATAATCATCCCAAGCAACTTGATGAAATGATTCAATCGTCAATTTGGTTGCCTGCCATCTTCTGGTTAAAATCTCAGGGATAGAGCTGAAGAAATTATTCACCGCTGATCACCGTCTTGCTCTCGAAAATTTGAAGGACGCAAAAAAAATGGCCCATGCTTTCGTGCTGAAATGAGATTATTCTCGCGATCTACTGATGCTAAATATGGCCCACAGGCCACAGCTGATGCTAAATATGGCCCGGCACAGGAGGCCCATTAGTGAATTATCTTCACGGTTTTATCCAGGCGGAGGCTTCGAACGCAGAGCCCCGTTTACCGGCAACGGTTTTTTTCTACCGTGGAGGTGTAGCATCATTGCAGGTGAGGGGGAACATACGAGATCTCATGATGCTCTGGAGAAAGAAAAAGAAAAGTGTAAAGATGATTTTATTTGTGATCAGATATATCTCGTGAACTATTCGTACACTTTACAATCTGATCTGTACGTAAGATAAGAACTCGTCAACACATTTCATAAATAAACACATCTCTGTTCATGACATATAGTCAACTATATACAGAATATGTGTTTAATATTGAATAAATTAATCATAATTTTTTTATATTAATGTAGCTACCATGCCTTATAGGTTATCAAAACTATGGGCGTGTATATCAAACTATGGGCGTGCCATGCTAGAAAGAAAATAAACTTTATTTCAGGTGGTTTTGCTTTTTATTGAAGTACTCTTAGATGTTGATGTTTTCATGCTTTATAGGTTGTTCACTTGAAATCCATGCCTTATATGTTGTTCACTCGACTCTTCAACTTTTGTGTTTATCAAAGTGATTAGGTCACTTAGTTATAGGATAATATTTTATGAGTTAACAAATGAAAAATTCCTCATAATCTGAACTTCTTCATACATATACATTCATACTAATTATCTGGGAAAGAATATCTAGACATACAAATTGATGACTGCATCGCAACATTAGCTACAATTTTGGAGTACTTTATATAGCATTTTTAAGTGGCTAATTGGACCCATGTTATTTTACTTTTTACATTAATAAAGCGTGATTGCAAATCTGTTGGTTGAGTAGTGGACTGGTCACCAATATGAATGCTCGCTAAGTTTCGTTACAAAAAACATGTATGTAGATATAAGCATATAAAAAGGCATTTATCTACTTCAGAATTTCTGCAAATCTTTAGAAAAGAATGTCTGACAGTTAGTCCAATAAATCTTGAGGCCAATCTAAAAAAAAAATAGAAATTACTGTAGGGAAATCGAATGGGCGGATATAAATGAGATGGACATGCAGTGAGCATACACAGGGAGGAAAAATGATTTTAACGATCTAGAAATATGAACGAAAGTGCAGGTAATCATTGTGTATATTTCAATAAAAACCATGCCTGTGAATCCTTATTACTACAAAAGAAAAGGCCAAATGATGAAACAGAGTATGCCTTTCGTCAAATGATGAAACAGAGTAGCAATATAAAAAGACCAAAAAATCACTCTCTAAAAGATGACTGGAAACAACAGCTTTTATGGTTGTTGGCACACTTAGCACAGTAGATACATCTTCCCGTTTCTTTGACAAGATGTACACATCTTCCCGTGTTCGATGTTCCACGTGTTTATCTCATTCTTCTTCGTGCCATGGCATGTGACGCCGTCTCGCTGAGTTGTTGGCGGCGGTACATAGGCGCGCTTTCCCGTTCGCCCTATCCTGAACTGCGTGACCTCCATAAATTCATAT
This sequence comes from Zoysia japonica, assembly GCA_001602275.1. Classification (NCBI taxonomy): domain Eukaryota; kingdom Viridiplantae; phylum Streptophyta; class Magnoliopsida; order Poales; family Poaceae; genus Zoysia; species Zoysia japonica. The sequence goes on along the minus strand of BCLF01000027.1, from coordinate 1,580,722 downwards.
TCATGCATCAGAGCCATGAAATAATACTCATCATCATCTCTGCCCCCGTCACCCAGTTGCAAAAGCCGATGAGAGTTCCACTTGGGACACTGTGGGGGTGATTGGTTACTCGTTCACAGCTCGGCCGGGTATGCTGCGGAGACAAGCCCAGCGCAGCCAGCGCCTGCCGATGCAAGCAGGAGTGATTGGTCTCCTCACCGCGGTTGGACTGTGTAGCTGCAGATTGTGATTAGTTGACTGAGTTTTTACCTAGACCGCAGCTCATGGTGTATGGGAGGGCCGATGGGCTGCAGCGACGCGGCCTGACTGAACTGTGAAGCTTGGCTCCCACGTTCGAGCTGGGCCAGGCTGCGGACCCCTGCCTGCATGTTGTGAGCCTGGCTGCGAGGCGTAGCTTGGAAACCAAACACGCACAGACTGCATGAAATGGTCATGGCCCAAGAGTGCTGCCGGGAACCAATCACCCCCTGTAACACAGCTCAGCGCTCAGGCCTATGCACTCCTGAACCTGTTTCTAGGTGCATCTGATCTTACGACGTCATCAGTCCGCAGTTCTCGGCGAGAAAACAGGCGCGCGAGAACGACGGCTTGGTACCAATCTGAAATGGAAAAGGAAAATCATCGAACAAAAATAAAGAGAGAACAAGATCAGGTTAGGCGATGGAGCTCTGTCATCTGGGATATGGCGGAACAGAACCCTAGCCGGCGATGCGCATCCCGTGAGCCGCTCACAAGCGCGCGATTTCGACACAACCCGCGGGCCGCGCGCGGCTCGCAGCGATCCACGCCGTCCTCCGCCATGCTCGGACACGTCCTGTTGCTACGAGTGCAAATGGCAATCCTAATCATCAAACTTGCAAGTAAACGACGGGTAAGATGGCACAGTTGACGACCCATGATCAGCAGCAGCAGCTAATAACCTGAGCCTCACTCCACTAAACAGTACCGGTAACCAACGAGAAAGAGATTGAAGCAGGGTGTTAGCTCAGTGTGTGTTCGTGTGCATACCGATCGATTCGGCAGCAGCTGGAAAAGATCTGCATGCATGACTCACCGTGGCCGTGCACTTTTCCGGAGCAGATAGCAGAGAGAGAGAGATTGAACAGGAGGATATTTCTGATCTCGTGTGAAAGACCTGCACTTTTCGGGTAACAATCAGTCACCTCACCTGGCCCAAGTTGTTCGATCGTCAGGTGCCTCGCTCGCTCCTCCCCTCTTTTGCGCCGCACGGAGGCTAGCTAGCTACCAGGGGATAGGGTTTCCAGTTTCCGGGCGATGGGTTTGCTGCGGCCTGTGAAACTGTGGGCGGGACCAACCCCTGCGCCTGCCATGGCGCCTATAAATAGGCCGCGGGGGGAGGGAGGGAGGCGTCGCCCCAGCCAGCACGCGATCGCCCGTGCGCAGAAGTGACTGATCGATCGGTCAGGCTAACCACTCTGTTAGCAAGTCGCTAAAAGTTGATTAGTAGTGAGGAAGGTTCGAGAGAGTAGAGGTGTCAGTAATGCCGTGGCGTCTGGCTCGACCCGTCGAACCCTCCACGGTAATGATATGATCCTCCTCCTAATTCACCCTCCCTCTTATTATTGGCTTCCTTCGAGATGCTTGCGTGCATGCCGATCAGCACCCTGGACATGCACCGCGCACTGGACCGATGCGTCTGTCGGACCAACACCATGACGTGCTTGCACCACCAAACTGAAAACCTTAAACTATCTGACTAACCTTGGTCTGGTGTCCTGCACGTGCAGCGCTTGGCGAGCTCCGACGGCGGCGGCGAGCTCCTGCTGGACGGGAGCACGGAGGCGCGGAGCGTGCGGTGCGAGTGCTGCGGCATGGCGGAGGACTGCACGCCCACGTACGTGGCCCGCGTGCGCGAGCGGTTCCAGGGGAAGTGGGTGTGCGGGCTGTGCGCGGAGGCCGTCAAGGAGCGGCTGGCGCGCGAGCCGGCGCTCACCGTCGGCGGCGCCGTAGACGCGCACGCCGCGCTCTGCGAGCGCTTCAACTCCACCGTCCGGCTCAACCCCAAGCTCTCCCTCGCCAGCTCCATGCGCGACATCGCGCGCAAGAGCTGCCAGCACCGGAGCGCCGCCGGCGCCGCGTCCACGCCGTCCGCCTGCGGCGGCGACAAGGTCAGCCGCGCCGGCGCCACCAGCTGCGCGCTGCCGTACGTCTGATACACGTGGATGGTCCGTCCGATCACCAGCAAATCATCGCAAACACAGCTCCTTGTACTCCGTATTGCAGTGTGCATGCAAGCAGCAAGGCCGCGTCACCTCGTCTGCTCGTCCGCATGCACTGCTTGCCGTGATCATCGTTCGCGCGTATACTGGCACGCGCCACGTGTGTGTATATACGTAGTCCACAAGTAGGCCATGCATGTCGGGTACATGCGGAATTAGATATCGAGATATTTATACGTGATATTTAATTATAGCTCTACTCACTCCTACGTCGTGTGGCCTTTATTATTATTCGTGCATGCATATGCACACCTCCATACTGATGTACATATATATAATATATACACATATATGTATAATAATTCAACTGGGTTTCTTATGCAGGTACCGTGCTTGTATCCATATTTCTCGTTCTATAATATACTCCCTATATCCATGTATTACGTATATTTTCCGAGGGAAAATATATTTTATGATCATTCTCATGTTCTGATCAAGGCCTAAAAATATAAAAAATAGATAAGAAGATCAGCTCATTTTAGCAAAACTTTTTGTTCTAACGTCACAAGAAAAATGGAGGGAGTACATATCGATCAATCTGTCATTCAGTTCACGCATGGTCCATGATCAACGTAAGAGTATCTGCGATAAGTTGGTAAAAAATGCACACGTGGACGGTCCCCCAACAACGTCGGCCGCCCAACAACGTTTATCTGAAGATTCTGAACAGCGAATGGCCGGCTTTATTTGGACGTTTAGGCTAAGTTGGGCTCGAAGTGGTTAACTGGGTATGGCCGTATGGCCCGGGCCCAAAACTTAATGTGCCCTTGTAATCACGCCGCCAGATCTATAACCTGCCAGATCAATGTACTCACGGATACAAGCAAAGAAGTCTCGTATATACTTTTTCTGTTCTAAAATATAAGTATTTTTAGATTTAAATAAAATTAAATTCTTTTAATTTTTACTAATAATATTTTAAAATATACATAATTTTTAATATAAAAATATAATTTTTATAAAAATGTATTTCACAATGAATTAAAAAAATATAATTTTTATATAATAAATCATCATTAGTTTTTTATTATTAATGGTCAAAGTGATAAAGTGTTATTTTAACTAAACTTAAAAATTCTTATATTTTAAAACAGAGAGAGTATCTTGCATCCATCATTTCCGGCAAACAAAGTAATGGTCAAAAAAAGGTGCAGTCCTGCCTGCTAGGCTTGCATATGCACTCGATCAGTTAAGGGTCCTGACCAAACTTAGCTATTTATGGTAACACTGAATGAAACCGCACGCACCTGAACGATCTATGTTGATCAGTCAACACTACCCACCACTGGTCACCATCTGTCTCTGGATTGATCTACGTATCTCGGCATCAATGACCCAAAGAAGTGCTAGGAGTATCTCGCAGAGATATACGACCAACCTCCCAGTTGGATCAACGCGGATCGATGAAGCATACTCCGTACGTATTTTGCACATGCTCGATCGGAGAGATACGAACTGTTGGTGTATCTCCGGAGTCGGTTGAACACAACATTGATCGGCAAGTATCTTCGTCTCTATCTCTCCGACTAACTGTTTCATGACAGAAAATTTGAACTGTGTGTGAATTAATAATCTCGGGGCGTATCCTACCTGTTCATCCCTAGCTGAGGAACAGTTAATTGTCCGAGGAGATAAACATCAAACGGGACATGTTTCATTCGCCTTAATTCGCTGGCCAGAGCCTGCGCTGGTTACGAGTAAATTTAGAGACCTGTAGATAATTGAATTCGGAAAGTGACGTGTTAAGCCCGGAAACAGCTTGTGGATCTCTCTCTTACAAATCTGCAGGGCATAAAACTCTGAATTAAATAATTCGCAGTGAACTATATATCAGCGCACTGCGATTTCCGTTCTCAGTTTATTTCTGTTGACATGTTAACCTTCCTAGTGCGACATCACCCTACCAAGACAATGACTCAATTTCAACAAAAAAGAAACTAGTTAATTACTAGTTCCGCCGCTTTCACGAGACAGTCCTGGCACAGAAACTCTCCTCAGTGCGTGTTAAGATCCTTTCGAGATTGGTTATCACCATCGATCCTTCCGAGGGCTTCGTGGCTTGCGCTCTTTGGATATGGACGCCGCGTCGTCATGAACACTCATCATGGTGAACTCGACACGCCGTCCGGGCTGATTAAATATCGTTAACGAAGAGCTCATTTTAGCCCTTTTCTCCGCGTTCCTATATATCATTGGGCCCAAGCAAAGTTCATCTCGACGTAGTGACGAACATGATGGTCGAATAATCACGGAATGTTCCATGCACACAGTCTCCAGAATGTACTCTTCCGTCAAAATAATCATTAATACGAGATCGAATTCATTTTTTTCCAGTATAAATCTTAAAGTAATACTGATAACTATGCCATTTTTTCTAAAAAAAATATATTTAGGCTCCATTTTATAGATGTAAAATATTTGCTGATGCCCCATTTGGATTTCCAGCTAATAGTTAGCTCTAATGTTTCTTCTCTTTCTCTTAAAAAAACACATGCTCAGACATGTTTACGATCTACTGTACAAGTCTCCAAGTTCCACCACTCGTATACGGAAGCTTTCACTGGCTATCTTCAGCGTGCTACTGCTAACTGCTAACGGAAACCCCGTGGTGGGTGCAAGTCCACCGTGGCCTCCTCCCATGAATCAAGCAAGCAAATCGAGCCCAAAGACACTCCGTATACTTGGCGCCAACAATTTTGCCAGCATTTATGCAAAGATATATTGATCTGGACCAACATCTCGCCATCTCCCCTTTTAAATACGGGTCATCTACTTCCCTCTACTTGCACTCCTGTCGTACAGAGAGCGGCGACGGTTTCGCTGGTCCCTGCAAGACAAGAAGGCGTAGAGCTCCGGAATTTCCCGAAGCGAGACAAAGATACAAGGCGAGCGGCGTCAATGGAGTCAAGCGGTGGTCCACTCCCGCACGGCGGCGACGTCCCAGCGGCGGTGGTGAGCGCCAAGAAGCTGCGGCGCGCGGTGCGCGCCGTCTACCTCGGCCTCTTCAAGAAGCACCAGCCCAAGCTCGCCGCGCTCCGCGTCCACCTGCACCGTCTGCTCTCGTACAAACGCGAGGCGCGGGAGCACTCCGCGCTTGCGACGTCGCTCCTGTCCTCGCTGTCGTGCCGGTCCATGGATCCGGCCGCCGCGGTGGTGCACCCGCTGCCGCGCGACCACGGCGGCCACCGGCGCCGCAAGTCGTCGTCCGGCGCCTCCCTGTCCTCCTCGCTCTCGTGCCGTACCATGGACCCCGCGCTCGCCGTGTGCCAGTACCAGTACCGGCCCCGCGAGGTCCAGTTCAGCTGCAAGAGCACGCCGCCGCGGGCACGGCGGCGCGCAAGGCGCCTGCAGCAAGGCGTCGCTGATCAGGGACGTGAGCGTGAGCGTGACCACCACCAGTCGTCGTTGGAGCTGGAGTACCACGGATCGGCCGCGGCGGTCACGCGGCTCTTCGAGCTGTTGGACGTGGAGGAAGAGGCGGCGGGCGTCGTCGACTTCGACGACGACCGCGACCTGCTGGACCTGGAATCCGCGGCGGCGTGGCCCGCCTTGTCGGTGGGCCCGGCCCCGCGGCAGGTGTGGATCACGGACTCGCCGTTCCCTGCGAGGGAGGACGACGACGATCGCATGGTGGACAAGCGCGCGGACGAGTTCATCACGTGGTTCCACGAGCAGCTGCGCACGGAGCAGCAGCCGCGCGCCACTGCGAGGGAGCGCGGCGCCGGCGCGTACTACTGGGTAGGTTAGCGGTAGTACAGAACACACAGCTGCTATCTAATCTTGTGAATTGTGAATCCTGGAGTACGTACATGCATAAGTAGATCGATAGATCCGCGTGAGATAATGTGACTTTATCCTAATTTTGAATTTTGAAAGTTGGTAACTTGGTATACATGAGCTGAAAATATGAAGTATTTGATGGTTTTTTCTGTTAATTTTGAACGTATTTCCTGACCCTGTTCACTTCTTGAAGTTTCTTTTTGGCTATTTCGGTTATACATACCCCTTTTTTTTTAGAATATGCATACGTCTGATTAGAGTGTCGTTTGAGGACGGTCTGTAGTGAATTTTTTCCCGGATATAAACAATTCCTTGACAACCACATACCTGAACGGTTCACCACGTGCTAGTGCTAGTGCTGTGGAAGAAGATTGGTTTTTCATCGTGCAGCCAATTCCGCCCTATAAATTTTGACGTTACAGCAGTGACATCAAAGCTAGAGAGAAGTCAGGTACGCAATTAAGTTCTTTCAATTCCGTTTCTTCTCTGCATGAAAGCTTGCTTGCGAATTTGGGTTTTATGTGCTGCAATTTCATGGATAAGATACCGCTTCTACGTAACGTAGTGATAAATTTTCAACGCATGATCGATCGAGCCGCTAATAGCTCACATCAACTAGCAAACTGTTTGATATAATTAAGATGAAAATTTCGATGGTATGGACCTGACATTAAAGTGGCCTTTGGTTTGGTGACTTTCTTTTGGCTTTCGCAAAAGTTAGCTGCGATAAAAGTTTTTTTTTAAAGCAGCTTTTTTCTAGTTTAAAAGCAAAAGCAGATCTGGACTTGCTTTTGTCGACTATGGTTGCTGATTTATATATATTATAATTATAATTATACATAATTATATATTACTATAGTTACAATTATGTAATATAATTATAACTATATCATATTTATATAATTAGAATATAATTACAATCATGTAATATAATTATAATTACAATTATACTTTTATTATAATTATATATATTACATAGTTATAATTATATAATTATATTTCATAATTGTAAATTATGTAATTATAATCTATATTATATTATATATATAATATTACATATTATAATTATAATTATATATAATTGTAGTTATGTAATATAACTATAACTAATAATTATATAACTATAATATTATTATATATTATATTAGTATAATATATATATATATTCGTCTTGCAGTTTTACAATCTCACAGTTGTTTTAAACCAAACAATTTTTAGCTTTCTCACAGCTCATTTTCTACAACAGCTTTTTTTCACAGCTTACACCTCACAGCTAAACTAAACGCACCTAGTTTTCCTCCTCCTTCCAAAATCTGGCACGATTGAACTCTGATGGTTCTCTCTCGGACCTACAGTCTTGCCCTTGCATAAGTAAACGGATGTCAGGATAACAACGACGAAGTGGAAGACTTCGAGCAAATCCCCGAGACTTGAGCCTCGATCACGGTTTTCCTCCTCGTTACAAATCCGGCACGAGCCAAACGGCTGTCAGGACCACAACGACGAAGTGGACGACCATGCCTATTGCCTTTGCCTCGATCACCAGCCAATCTTCGAGTCCGACGCGCGTCGCGTCAACAACTGCAAACCGAACGAGTTATCATCACGAATCATTGTCGCCGTTCATTCACCTCCCCACTACCACTAAAATCTCGGCAAAGACACGAAAAAAGTGCAGTAGTGTGCCGCGTACTCATGGTGGTCGTCACTCGCGGCAAGGAAATATTAGAGGGTACCCAATATTATACTACTGTATCGCATCTGAGCTAACCGTCCACCGGATCGCCGTCTCCCCCGCGCAAATAATGCGCGGAACCAGCGATTCCCGCGGGCGGACAGACGGACTGGCCCGCGCCGAGCTCACGCGCCGCGGACCCCCGGACTTGCACGACGCCAAATTGATGGGCGGAAAGGGACTGCCGAGTGCGAGGCCGAGCAAAAGCGACGCGCCGAGCGGCGCGCGTGGAGTCGAGGTGGCGCCGGTGAGGTGGAAGTGGAACCGTGGAGGCGAGCAGCGACAGACATTCTACGTGACGGGTTGGTGCGTGGGTGCGCGACACTCGTGGTGAAACCGGCCAGACACGCACGCGTTTCAGGAGATAAAAGAAGAATGGAAAGGAGAAAAGTGAACGCTGAACCGAACCATCGGTCACTCCATCCGGCCAGCCGGAACGGTAGCTCGCGCGTCGCGCACGTGCCTGTCATCTGACCAGTAGCTACTAGTACGCGCATCCGAACGAACCAGCTCGTCGCTACCTTCGAGCTCCGTTCACTCAGTCACGCACCGTGCACCGCACAGTACACACGGTCACCACCGCGGACGCCGGCCGTCAGGCGCGATGGAGCCGGCGATGTGCTGCTTCGTCTCGTTCGTCACCTTCTGCGTCCTCGGTCTCCTGCTCA